>JAFFST010051330.1:41368-58900 GCA_022414735.1 Noturus placidus | reverse complement strand
GTATAGAAATTACTGGCTAAATGAAAACTTACATTTTAATAGCAAGTGGAATTATTCACTCTGCTACACACTCAGCTACAGATGTGGCCATTAAAAATGCGTGTCGAAGGAAACAGGATCCTATGATTTCATGTGGTATCACGCGGAATCACGCGCATGCTGTGCGCACAGGAAATATAGGAGCAGTCATGTTTCATTTGAATAAACACAGCTTGCTAGTAGATACAGTAGTTCTGCGTAGACATATACTTTATACACATACATTCTTTTACCAACCAAATAGTGCTGTTTCTTGTACAGTATCCCATGATCGCTTGTGCTTGGCCTATGGATCTGTGAACCTCTGTCAGAAGCATTTTCCAACAAGCAGCAGAGCACATTGGGCGGCTGTGGCTCAGTCGGTAGAGCAAGTTGTCCACTAATCCACTAACCGTGGGGTTGGCGGTTCGAATCCCGGCCCGGGTGATCCCATGCCGAAGTGTCCTTGGGCAAGACACTGAACCCTAAGTTGCCCCCAATGGCAAGCTAGCACCTTGCATGGCAGCTCTGCTACCATTGGTGTGTGAATGTGCTCTCATTTGTAAGTCGCTTGTAAAAATGTAAAAATGATATTTCTGTAAAGCTGCTTTGAGACAATGTACCACTGTAAAAAGCGCTATACAAATTGATATATATATTAAACATTGTCAATCCTGAAGAATTGGAATGTGTGGTCGGTTAGATTTAAGAAAAAAATATTACATATGGTTTACATAAAATATTAGGTTTCTAATCAACACATACGATAAACCTAATATGACCCAATGGTCGCTGCTCATCTGGCTAATCCCTGAGCTCCCAGTACCATTGCTGCTCAGGCAGGACTGGCCTGGGTTCCTTGCACTGCCAGCCATTGCCAGCGTGAGAAGAAGAGGCCAGCCTCCACCACAGCCCGGGTCTGGCCAGCCTACATTGCCCAGGTTGAAGATGATGCTGCCAGACAAACCTCCACAGGTGAGACACACCCACTTTCTAACCCTGTCTCCTTTGTGTTCCACCAGGTTGCTTGGGAAGGGAACCTCAAGGTTGAGCAAAAGGAGGATGCATGACTGAGGAACTTCTGGAGCCGGGTGTGTCTGATTGCGTTTCCTGTACTTCAGGACCAAATGTAGAGGCCAACGCTTTGATCTCCTGGTCACGCCAAGCCCCAGAACATGGCCCCTGATCCACCTGGCCCACAGACACACCCTCTGTGGACAACTTGGGGTCCACAACACCCTGGCAAAGTCCACACCCCTTATCTCACTTCCTATTGTTGGCGTCCCCTTCAAGAGGATAGGCATGTACTTTGTAGGGCCACTCCCAACGTCTGCCTAGGGTCATGAGTACATCTTAGTGATCCATGATTATGCTATCAGGTACCCCGAGGCAGTCTACTTGTGGAAAGTCACCTCCTGTGTGGGGCTCCCCAAGGACATCTTAACAGACCAAGGTATGCCTTTCATCTCTAAATTAATGAGTGATCTGTGTTGGCTGTTGCAAGTGAAACACCTTCAGACCTCCATCTACCAACCCAGATAGACGGACTGGTGGAGTGCTTCAATCAAACCCTCAAGCAGATGCTCCGATGAGTGGTGAAGGAAGAAGGCTGAAGCTGGGACTTCCTCCTTCCCTCCATCCTCTTTGCTGTCAAGGAGATGCCCCAAGTGTCTACAGGATTCATCCCCTCTTAGCTATTCTTGGGCTGGTGACCTCAAGGACTGTTTGACATGGCCTGCAAAGTTTGGGAGGAGCAACCCTCCCTATTCTGCTCCTTGTTGGAGTACATACAGGAGATGCAGGAATGGATCAAAGGGGTCATGCCAATCGTCCATGAGCACATGGAGGTGGCACTGCGAGAACAACAGTCGGCCTATAACTGAATAGTCCAGCCCCAGGAATTCCAGCCAAGTGACCAAGTGCTCCTGTTACTCCTGCATGCCTTCTGCAAGTTCCTGGCCTGCTAACAGGGCTCCTAAATGGTCAGCAAGAGGGTTGGCCCAGTGGGGAGAGGACCTCGCCCCTGCACTGCAACAGGAGCTAATGGAGCTGTTAGACCAGTTTGCTGACTTTCTAATCCACCCCAGGCCTTAGCAACAAGGTCCAACACAAGACTAAAGCCCCACCAATTTGCAGCCACCCACTTGGACGATGTTATAATCCACTCATCCACCTGGTCTGACCACCTCTACCACCTCAGTGAGGGAGTCGGATGCCTCTGGAAAGCCGGGCTGACAGCCAACAAAAAGAAGTGCCATCTGGGGCTGACAGAGGCTCATCACTTGGTGTACTCCATTGGCTGGGGTCTACTAAAACCACAGAAGAAGAATTTTGAGTTGGTGAAAAGGTATCTCTGATGCACATAAAAAACAGGTATGTGCCTTTTTGGGGATGTTGGTATAATACTAGAGATTTCTCAGGAACCACGACTTCTCCCTTTCCTTTGTCGTTCATATGGATTCAAGACAGATCTGAGACAGATCTGAGACAGAACTGGAACCTCTACGTCAGCAGAAAACTCACCCTGTTGAACATAAATATGCCGCCATGGATCAAAAAGCCCTGACCATCAAGTGCATCAACGAGCAGCTCTGGTATTACCTGCTGGATGCAACTTCTCCCTGGTCATGGAGCACACCCCTCTACAATGGACAACCTGGTGAAAGACTTGGATGCCAGGGTAAACCTATGGCTTCTCTCTCTGCAGGATTTCTTGTTCTAGGTACAACACTGAGCGGGAGTCCAACATGGAAATGCCAATGGCCTCTCCAGGAGACATGCCCTTTGGGCCCAACTCTTGCTGGCTGTGGACACTAAACTGAGTTTTGGGTACTGGGATGGCAGGCTCACTGCCGGCCGACTCGCAACAAATAGTGCCATTTCAGAACCCTGGTTTTTTTTGCACAGCAACAGAGCACATGGTTGCGGGGTGGGTTGTCAGAAACACACACGGCTGGAGGCCAATGAATGGAGCAGCTTTTCCTCATCAGACATCCAACTATAAAAGGGAGCAGCAAGAACACTGGGAGAGTTTGTTCTCTGAATGCATGAATATTGACACATGTCTCTTTCTACCCTCCAGACAATTATGCCAACAGCAGAGAAGAATCTCCCTGGCAGCTCTGCACCCCTTGCCGGCACACTCGGCCTGCTCCACGCCCCCTGGGTCCCATCTCGCTGCTGCTCCAACCTGCTCATCACGGCCCCCACTTGAAAGACAGCAATCACCAATGCCACTCGCCTCACCTCCACACCTTCACCCCTGCACTTGCTCCTAAATATAAGAGCAACATGTGGCCTAGAGTGGCCACAACGGTTATTTAATGGCCTAGTCAAAGCCAGGATTTGAATCCCAATGAAATGTTGTGAAATGGGCAGAAAATTCAAGAAAACCTTAAAACATCTTGCAACTGAAAGAATATTGCATGGAGAAGAGGTAAAAAAAAAAAAATTCTAACAAGCTAATGTCACCTGGTGGATAATTATGCAAAACACCTACAATAAGCTATTTCTGCTAAAGGGGCCAATATTATACATCTATTGATATTTCTGACCAAAGACAATTATGTTTGCTTGTCCAAATATGTCAAAAAAGCCAACAATTTCCTTCGGGTGTATTTATATTTTGACATGATTGTAGGTTGCAACTGAATATTCTTTGAATACAAGGAATATAATTGTACTTTGTCTAAGATACTTCATACACACTTTCTAATGGACTTCTGAGCCTCCATTGCCAATTAATGGGTCTTTCTTTGATATTAAGTCAAGCCTTGTGTGATAGCTAAGGTAAGTCTGGAAACAATTTTTAAACTTCTGAGTCACAGCTGTGGAATACGCCAGTCAGGTCAATGCTTTTGGTGTGGTTACATGACTTACTTTCCTCCTGATTCCAGGATATTCCTTTGTTTTCCAAAGAGTGTAATTTTCAGCAGGTAGTCTCAGTCTAATAGGCTGTTTTTGATGAATCACTGGAGTAGAGATGTAAACAATAGGGTTTTCTTGCACAGATTTTAATTAGAAAAATAGTATAAAGAAAATAACAACTTCAGTATTTAAGGCAAAGTTTTATCAAACTTAATGTATTACAGTATTTGGTATGAACCACATATGAAAAACATATGTGAAAATGGTCAATTTAAGTCATTTCCCATTCTTTTGATACTACTAAATATAATTATTATTCAATA
Source organism: Noturus placidus (assembly GCA_022414735.1). Lineage (NCBI taxonomy): Eukaryota > Metazoa > Chordata > Actinopteri > Siluriformes > Ictaluridae > Noturus > Noturus placidus. The sequence goes on along the minus strand of JAFFST010051330.1, from coordinate 54,692 downwards.
GCTATTTTACTGATTATGTTATTTCCATAATTGTACGAAATAAAGTCATATATATGCCCTACCAGGTATGCACAGCCATTGTGGATGTGTGGATGGTTTCTGGAATTTAGCCAGTGTGTTTACTGTAAGCTATGGAGCCTAAGGCAGTAGACTGGTTAACATACACTGGCTGAGCATCTAACGTGTTTCCTCTTTCTTCACTGAGAGAGGGATTTTTGTAAACCTGTGGCAATTTCAAACAGAAAAAATAGTGCTTCATAAAAAAACACTTTAAATAGCATCTCTGTCCTCATCAGCAACTTTACAGCTAAAATTTGAAAATACTTTTCAGTTTACACACACTCCTCTCCCTCTCACACTCTTTCTCTCTCTCTCTCCCTCTCTCTATCTCTCTCTCACTCACTCACTCTCTCACTCTCTTGCACGCTTGCTCATTCATGGCATGTGTGTGTGTATATGTCATTCTAGAGTGTGCAGTTTCCGTGCACCTCCTTTCTAATATCAGAAACTCCTCCTCAAATTTAGTCCTGCTGCAGCAGAGTAGTTGTGTCTAGTAAACCAATCACAGCAAGCTGTGTGGACCAGCACACACATGAACACATGCACTCACACTTCCCTATGCACAGCTGCACTTATGGAACATTATCCTATCATACTACTTTCCATCTGCATCCTGTTCCCAGGTAAGACAGAGCACATATATAGCTGTGTGTGACCTGGGATATGTCTGTGATTGTAAACAAGTCTGAAGAGAGAATGTGTTATGATGGAGAGTTAATTAAAACAATATGCATGTGAGATGGGGATGGTATGGTAATATGGGAATTTCTAATATGTGAACTATTTAATCTTGTCAGAAAAAAAAATTTATCTAATGTTGTCAAGAGTTTAAATTACTTTCAAAAGAATTGATGCTTTACTGGGTGATGTACACTTTTATCTGCTGATCGGTAGATGGCTTGTCACTTGGTGGCATGTTTACAATGTGAGTCAAAGGTGACCAACATCTGAAGATTTTTATGTTTTTTTTTTCTTATTTAATTTTTATTATTAAAAGTTGTTTACCAAAGACCTTACAGGTATTTATATTTTTGGACTTACTAACTGGCCGCTCTCAGATCCTAATAGGATGCTTAATAAGGGGCAGGTGTACTGGGAGGGTAAACAAGTTAAGACATAACTTGTCTGAGACAGATAAGTCTCAGACACTGCATTTATCAGTTGTAAGACAAATATGTTGCATGTTCTACAAGTGCCTAATAAGACTTCTAGTCTACTTCTAGACTTCTAGTCAAAATCTGGTCTTTTTTAATTAGATTTAAACTGTTTCACTGAATTAGAAGTCAGACAGTTCCCTTATCTTCTCTATTTTTCCCTTTTCCATATTTTCTCATTTTAGAGTATTCAAAATTAACCCATTCCTTACAGGTAAAAAAAAAAAAAAAAAAAAGGTAACAAAAAAAAATTTTGAAAGTTTTCAAAAGATTTTAAGAGCATTTTACTAGCAGTGTAGTTTAAAAAGTGTTGCAAATACAGCAGAGGATTCCTACACTTTCGGGTTCCTCATGATCATATCTGATATTGTGTAAAAAAAAATTTGACCTATAGTATATCCTATAGTCAATTTTGGACCAGTGCTGTTAGAGAGGATGTGTTAGTTGTTCTAATCTCATGGAGGAACATTCACAGTAAAGGTCAGTACTCCAGATTCCAAAGATAGACAAACAGACAGATTGTTTTAACAGACACATTGTTTTAACACTTCTTAAAAGAGGCATATAAAGTCTTGGACAGACGCATATCCAGAGAGCAGATGAAGCTAATGAAGACAAAGAAGAAAGAGAGGGAAACAGAGAGAGTGAAAAAAAGACAGCATGATACCAGATGGAGAGTCATCTTGACCAGTTTACCTTTTTTGTCAGAGTATGGGCTGGTCCATCTATATACAGAATTCACAGCTTCCTGTTGGGGAAATGAAATATAAAGAGCAGTTTGAAATGATTAGCATAATATGGTATGTCTGCCTCACTTGGCAGCAGTAGAGAAGTCTTCCTGTACTCATTTCACTGACCTCTGCAGATAAACTATTAAATTGAACCAGATGCCATTGACTCACTGAATCAGATACTGGATAAGAGGACTATGGATATTATACTATGGATATGCTACTATTCTGTTCAGAATAATAAACTTCTTTTTTTTACAACCATTAAATGTTGAGCTATATGCCTGGCTTCCTATTGTATGAAATATTTTGTTTGTTGAAGTATGAAAATTGTGGGAAGCATCTTTCTAATCGAAGTCCTTACAGTGAAGAAAATTATATTACTGAGCATATTATTTTGTCTCTTTTAAGGGAGCAGAAACTGCTTCAGTATTGACACAAAGAAAGCCCAGATCATCCAAGGACCAAAAGAAACACAGTTCGGCTACACAGTGCAGCAACACGAGGCACTTGGTCAGAAATGGTATAACATTTCTTTCATTCAGTAATATGTCTAGCAAAATTATGTGGTGGTGATAAATATTCAGTTTTCAAAAACACTTTACTCTTCTACAGCTGTATACGGTAACTAGACAGTAATATCTTTCAATTGTCAAGATTTGTGATAGATGTTGCAGGTTTCAATGGATACAAAAGGACTGACATTTATATTAATGACATAAGATTTCTAAGCTAAACAATGAAAGGTGTCATTTGATTTGTTAAGAAAGCAGGAAAATCAATATTGTGAATTTCAAGAACAAAATTTGTTTTATGGCAGAAATATTTTTATGGCAGCCAATTTTTTAAATATTACATCGTATTCAATAACGTTTTATTTATTGCATAGCTCTCAGAAAGGAAATCTCTACGAAAGCTCCATAGCACTGAACAGTTAAACACACATTCCAGTCATATATTTCTCAGAGCACATTTTGATTTGTATTTATTCCCAAATGCTGTCTCCTGGCAAAGTATCTGAGTTCTGCTTTGCCAGAGAGCTCTGAGCAAATAATCATGTCTGATAATTCCCGCCTGATTTCATTCAAAGCATTTCACGTCAATAAAGTGAGTCATAGAGTCCAGGTAAGGTGAAATAAACAATAAAAACTCAAGACACTTTGCATGTGGTGTATACACAAATATTTATTTCAGACTAGGAAAATCAGTTAAATCACGCTCAGGTAAAAAGAACACAAAATGTAGTTTCTCATTCATTCCACATGGTGTTTAATTGGAGCCATCAATTTCAGTTCATCTGGATCCAAAATGAAAATCTCAAACCAGGCCTCACAAATCGAGGGTCTTAAAGACAGGTATGGATTCATTTTAGATCATGCAATAAAATGCTGCTCATGTTTTTGCTTTTTTTGAAAATAAAACTTCACTGGGAACATGGTGGCTTAGTGGTTAGCACTTTTCTTCACACCTCCAGGGCTGGGGATTCGAATCCTGCCTCAACCCTGTGTGCATGGAGTTTTCATGTTCTCCTTCTGCTCCTCCTAGTACTCTGGTTTCCTCCCAGTCCAAACAACATGCATTGTAGATGCTGATTGTCATTTCCAAATTGTCTGTGATGTTTGAATGTGTTTTATTTATTAGTTGAAGCCCTTAAACATAAAAGTCCTGCTTCACAGGTTTGAGGTTTGATGTTCGAATCCCACCTTCGCCCTGTGTACGTGGAGTTTGCATGTTCTCCCTGTGCTCTAGGGGAGCACATTTCCTCTAGGCATGCCGGTCTCCTACCCCAGACCAAAGACATGTCTTGTAGGTTGATTGGCATTTCCAAATTGTCTGTGGTGTGTGAATGTGTATGTGAAATTGTGCCAAGCAATAGGTTGGCACCGCATCCAGGGTGTCCCCTGACCTGTGCCCCACGTTCCCTGGGATAGGCTCCAGGCTTCCCTGTGATCTTGTCTAGTATAAGCAGTATGAAAAATGGATGGATGGTTTGATTACTTCAATTATCATGACTTAGCTTAGCTTATATATGTATCAAAAACTTTTTAAAGCTGTTCAGTTTACAGACACCTATTAATATGTAAAATTATTATATAATACAAAAGTCACAAATAAGGTATAAGTTAATATTTGTGGATTATTTCATCATATTGTATATGTATTAGGGCGCACGGTTGCTTAGTGGTTAGCACATCCACGTCACACCTCCAGGGTCCGGGGTTCGAGTCCCGCCAGGGCCATGTGTGTGTGGAGTTTGCATGTTCTCCCCGTGCGTCGGGGGTTTCCTCCGGGTACTCCGGTTTCCTCCCTCAGTCCAAAGACATGCATGTTAGGCTGATTGGCGTGTCTAAAGTGTCCGTAGTGTATGAATGTGTGTGTGAGTGTGTATGTGATTGTGCCCTGCGATGGACTGGCACCCTGTCCAGGGTGTACCCCGCCTTGTGCCCGATGCTCCCTGGGATAGGCTCCAGGTTCCCCGTGACCCTGATAAAGGAGTAAGCGGTTGAAGATGGATGGATGGATGGATGTATATGTATTTGTTTGTTTGTTTGTTTGTTTCCAAGTCCTTTATGTCTTTGACCCTTGTGCAAAATCATTTGTTTTTTGTCAAAGGGCTCTAAGTTCTTCATTATTTTGTTTCCATAGATTACCATTTAAAACTATTATCTTTGAGTAAGGTCCATATGTGCATCATAAAACCCTGCAGACAACACTTAGTGTGTAACTCAATTAAGGTAACTCCACACAACTCAAGCTGGCCACCTACTTCCTGTTTTCATGTGTGAGGTTTTTCAGTCCTGATGGTTAACTTGCATTCCTTTTGGAATACAAAATGTTTTGTCCTTTGAAGTTTGCAGGTAAATAAGTGGAAAGTATTTGCACTTGTCTAGCAACCTGTCTGCTTGGTTCATGGAGCACTAGCAGCTTCTGGAAAGTATGTGTTGTGGTTTGTTTTTCCCATGAGTCCCACTGTGCATCCCATCATAGTTTAACTTAACACAGTGGCAGAAAGCAAACCTCCTGGCATGTGACGCTTCAGGAATGTGAGTGAATCCACAGCAGCACACCAGAGTCAGGAATTTTGTAGTATGTAAGAGTCTAAAAAATCTCAGTAGTCCAGTATCACCACATATAGTATTATGATTAGTGACGTTTTTGGTTTCCTATGATTCAGGGTTTAAAAAAAAAAAAAAAAAAAAGTTAGGAGCAGTGATACATTTTCCAGGAAGTTAGTCTCTGTTGATTGGTGCCAAGAAATTCATCATTTAATCATCATTTTTCCTAATTATGTTTTATTATTTGGCACAAGATTGCTAACATACATTCTGGAAATCATTAGTTATTAGACCTTTTAGTTCCAGGTTTCCAGTTAAGAGAATTTAGGGAACGTTCATTGTAATCTGTTAGGAATCATTTAGTAAAGTTTAGGAGTCAATAAAACTTTACATTCACTTGGTTTATAGTATTGTATTTTACAAAAAGTTTGAATCACTAGATACAGTTTTCATCAGAACTGAAGCAACTATTTGAATAAATTAACCTTAATATGATATTCACTGGGGAGCATGGTGGCTTAGTGGTTAGTACGTCCGCCTCATACCTCCAGGGTCCGGGGTTCGAGTCGCGCCAGGGCCATGTGTGTGTGGAGTTTGCATGTTCTCCCCGTGTGTCGGGGGTTTCCTCCGGGTACTCCGGTTTCCTCCCCCAGTCCAAAGACATGGTAGTCTGATGGGCGTGTCTAAAGTGTCCATAGTGTATGAATGGGTGTATGAATGTGTGTGTGAGTGTGCATGTGATTGTGCCCTGCGATGGACTGGCACCCTGTCCAGGGTGTACCCCGCCTTGTGCCCGATGCTCCCTGGGATAGGCTCCAGGTTCCCCGTGACCCTGAAAAGGAGTAAGCAGTTGAAGATGGATGGATGGATGGATGGATGGATGATATTCACTGTGTAGAGTATTCTATAGTAAAGAAAACAAGTGAGTAAATTTGTCATGGCATATGTGTTTTACTCTGACTTCTTGTAGGCTTCTTGTGGGAGCTCCATTTGAGAAGAATGGTGAAAATGAGACCGGTGATGTGTACAAGTGCCCACTGGATAGCTCGACTAAGATAAACTGTTCATGCCTCAACTTGGGTATTATCTGGATTCCTGGTGGAAGAGTCATTTTACACCAATTAAAAAAAATGACTTCTTGTGGAACAGCTTTGTTTTCATTGAAATTAAAGTTATTACCTATTTTCTTTCCCCCTTAAGGAGGGACAACTCTAAAAAACGTATTTGAACACAAGGACAAAATGAGACTAGGGATGTCCCTAACCTCCAACCCAAAAGATAACAGTTTTATGGTAGGTGTGATTTTCATAATAATACTTGTCAGAGGCTCTGTTTTTATGATCATAATGCAATCATAAAAAATGGGAACAAAATCACAGCATTGGAGTCTGTGGGTGTAGAAGATGGCATGGTGAATGTCTGTTATTTTTGTGACCATCAGTGCAGGCATTACCCTAGTCACAAGTCATTTAATTGTAAACAGGGTTTGGGTTGGAATGAATACATTAGCAAGAGGTGTATTTACACTTGGTGATATCAAGTTATAATCAACTCCTTTCCTTTAAAAAGCTCAGTGATACACTTAAACGCTAGGTGTGTGGCAGTGTTTCAGTGCACATTTAGTTGCAAAAATATATCATTCGATTATATTTTGCATCTGCTTTAAGAAAGACAAGAAAGATGGCTCAAATGGGTTGAAAAATCCCATTGTTCTGGGAAAGTTTCAATGTCACATCCCCTGTTTTTATTATTTTTGGTCACAAAAATAGCAGCTAATCATAAATAGGAAAAAAAATTATGCATCTAACCATGTAAATGTGAACCAGTGTTAAAGCATGAAATTACACTCGTAGCTACATGTACATAGAGCTCTGAATTGACTAACTTTTAGAACAACTTTTTGGACTGGCACAAAGGTCTTTACTTCTGTACTTCAGGCTTGCGGTCCATTATGGTCGTACGAATGTGGTACATCCTTATACAGTACAGGAATCTGCTCCAGTGTTGACAGCGCTTTTAACTTTTCACACAGCATTGCACCTGCTTTTCAGAGTAAGAGTTTGTTCATTTCTCAGTTTTTATTTCTCATTTTGTTTAAAATGCCACATGGCCATTGACTGGTTTAGGTTTTTAAAAAAATCTACACATGTTCATTTTAACTAAATGCAAATATTCAGTCACTGAAGGTTAGAATTTGAAGGTGCATTTTTTTCCCTATCAGGATGTGAAACATATATGGATATAGTCATAGTGCTGGATGGATCAAACTCTATATACCCCTGGTTTGAGGTGCAGGACTTCCTAATCAACATCCTCCAGAAGTTTTCTATTGGTCCAGGACAGATTCAGGTATGTTTGAAACATAGTCATGTCTGTTGTGCAAATGTTTGTAGTGTAGCTGGATCTAAAGCTTTGTACGGATTGGGATTTGAATATCTAAAATAAAAATATGTGGTATATATTATTTGTATGATGTATTTATTATTTGTTTAATAATTAAAGACAGAGAGATGGATAGACGGACAGACCGATATCTCAGATAGATAGATAGATAGATAGATAGACAGACAGACAGACAGACAGACAGACAGACAGACAGACAGACAGACTAGTCAGACTAGTCCAGTAAGTCTAGTGAAATTGTCATTAGACTCAGGACTGTAGACGTATAGGCCTTTCAGGGCTCTCTTTTCTTATAATAACCCTAATTTTATGACAGACTTAGTTAATCAGTCACAATCCAGAGCCAGGCCTTTTGTTTGCCTTTACTCTTCTACAACTGTATTCTGTAATGATTTATTATCTCACTCTTGGGTGTCACCTAGAAGAGGATGGGTTCCCTTTTGAGTCTGCTTCCTCTCAAGGTTTCCTATGGTCTCAGGGAGTTTTTCCTTGCCACTGTTGAACTTGGCTTGCTTATTTGGAATCAAAATCTACATCCACATTTCTTTGTCTATTGTTAAAAAGCACTGCACAAATACCACTGAATTGAATATTTGCTTTCACTTTAATGATTTAGGATTTAACCCATTTAATTAAAAATACCAGTCAAATAGATAACTATAAGAATTCAATAAGTGTAATTCCATTTTAACATTTTTTTTTTTTTTTCAAATCCATGGACTCCTAAGCTATACTACATGGACACCTGGGGATCCACACTTTGAGAACCATGACTCTAGGAATTTTATACCTGGCTTTTCCTGCTCCACTTTCTCCCTCCACAGGTTGGAGTGGTGCAATATGGAGAGAGAGTGGTTCATGAGTTCCACCTGGATGACTTCCACACAGTTGATGAAGTGGTGAGTGCAGCACAGAATATTAACCAACGTGGAGGAGAGGAGACTCGCACAGCACTTGGGATCAGCGTTGCACGGTATACCGAAAGCAGAACAGTTTTTTTTTTTTATGTCTTTAGTTTTTATTTAAAACATTATACATGTCTTGTCTACAGTCATTCTGTGATATTCTGTTTTAGTTATTATTTCACTATTCAGAGTCTGGTTTTGAAATACTTGAAACTACAAATGTAGCCTTGTTTAATTACAGAAATTGTGCAAGGACAGTGGAATAAATGTATTTTCTAATGTCAATTGTAGTTCCCAGGCATTTAAGCGTGGAGGGCGTCCAGATGCCAAGAAAGTGATGATCGTGATAACTGATGGAGAATCACATGACAGCCCTCACCTAAAAGAAGCTGTTGAAGACAGTGAAAAAGACAATATCACATTGTATGGAATCGCTGTGAGTCTGCTTTACCTTTACCATCCATTTCCATTTATTCACTTAGCAGACGCTTTTATCCAAAGCGACTTACAAATGAGAGATACAAGCAAAGTGATATCAAGCAGAGAACAATACAAGTAGTGCTACTATACAAGATCCATTAATTGAGTTCTAGAAGAAGCAACGTGCGCAGAGTAGAGGTGCAAGTGTCTTTTTTTATTTATTTTTTTTAATGAGTTGTTAGACATTATGGAAGAGGTGGGTCTTTAGCTGTTTCTTGAAGATGGCGAGTGAATCTGCAGTCCTGATTGAGGTTGGAAGTTCATTCCACCACTGAGGAACAGTTAGTGTGAAGGTTCTGGAAAGGGACCTTGTGCCGCGCTGAGTAGGAACTACTAAACGTCGGTCGCTAATCGATCGCAGATTGCGTGTGGGAACATAAGCCTTCAGGAGAGACTTGAGGTAGGAGGGTGCTGTTCCAGACAAGGTCTTGAAGGTGAGCATCAAGGCCTTGAATTTGATGCAGGCAGCTACAGGAAGCCAGTGGAGGGAGATGAAGAGGGGTGTGACATGGGTTCTCTTCGGCTTGTTGAAGACAAGGCGTGCTGCAGCATTCTGAATCATCTGCAGGGGTCTGATGGAGCTGGCTAGGAGGCCCGAAAGTAGCGAGTTGCAGTAGTCCAGTTTTGAGATAACAAGAGCCTGGACTAGTATCTGTGTAGCCTGTTCGGTGAGGTAGGGTTGGATTTTCTTGATGTTGTACAGTATGAATCTACAGGACTGTGCAGTTGTTGAGATGTGGTCTCTATAGTAATAAAAAGATTGTGTGTAGAGCAATTACGTGTGAGGATGAGGTCGAGCTGATTGCTGGCTTTGTGGGTTGATGGTGTGGTGAACTGCTTGAGGTCAAATGTGAAAAGAGAGCAAAAAAGTCAGCTGCTTGTGGCTTGTCTAGATGAATGATGAAATCACCAAGGACCAGAAGAGGAGTTCCATCATCTGGGATGGTGGACAGTAGCGTGTCAAGTTCATCGATGAACTTCCCCAGTTGACCTGGAGGACGGTAAACAACAAGAAAGTGCATTTTGGCCGGGTCAGTGACTGTAACAACATGAAATTCAAAGGAAGTGTATGAGCACGGGGGAGAATGACAGGTAAATTTCCATGTTTTGGAGAGAAGCAAACCTGTACCACCCCCTCATCTGCTTGGACGTGAGGTATGGGAGAAGTTGAAGCTGGAGGCCAGGGCAGCGGGTGTGGCAGTGTTCTCAGCATGGATCCAGGTCTCAGTATGGATCCAGGTCTCAGTCAGAGCCAGCACACTGAGGTTGGAGTGGGTCGCAAAGGCGGGAAATCTGCTTTGTTGACAGCAGATTGGCAGTTCCAAAGTCCGATAGAGAATGAGAGGGAACCTGCAGAGGCCACATTCAGAGTGCGTAGGTTGTCCAAGTTGCGTACGTTTCTGGGAGTATGCTGCAGCCTGCGCCTGTGGCAAATGACAGGGATAAACTGATGACACATTTTAGAGAGTGTAATCAGGTAGACAGCAAGAAAAATAAAAGGAGAAAAAGTATACTTAGCAGCGCGAGTGGTGTCTTATCAGTGTCCTTGCTCGGTGAACTCGCACAGGTAGACTTGCAGGTCTTTACACGAACTCGGTCTTCACATGACAAGGGCTGATGCTTCCGCCTCAGCGTTTCTTAATAATTAAATACTGCTGTGTTTCACAGATGAGCATGCCTCTTTAATTAGAAAAACAAAAAGTAGTCGCGTGAACGAGACCGAAACCGAATCTGAATACCGGAGTTAGCTTTAATCTAGCAACGTGTATACAGCTCCTAGCAATAAGGAAGCACAGTTACAGTTTCTATCTGACAATCGGTGCTAAAAACTAGTTTCACCTAAAAAATCCAGAAAGAAACATTTACCAGTTACTGTTCGCCTGGGTCAATAATCACTTTTGCTGATTATTTGCTACTCAAGTAATATTAATTTCCCACCAAATATATCAAGGGTCATTTAGGTCATTTAACGCTTAATTGTTAATATGCTTGCTTTGTTATTAACCAATAAATATGTTACAAACTCGCAGAGGAGGGGAGTTCATGACATCAATGTTTAGCTAGTTGACATTGAGCTAATCCTGGATAGTTTTTTTGCTAATTATCTGATATATCAAATTTGTTAGAGCACTCTGAAAATTGTCGGACCATTTTATGACTAATTTCTGCAGAGAGAATATTGCATTCTAATGTATTTTGCCTCTAGACCATCATATTGCAATGTGCTTCTTGCTGAAGCCATTCCATCAATGTACGTATAGGCACAAACATCTTCTTTAGCAATGCCTTCTTCAATCATTATCATTGTTTGCCTGAACAACAACATTTGGTAGTATATTACTTACCCAATAATCTTTAAAAGCTACAAAATATAGATAAAAGAGAAACAAAAATATAACCATAGCAAATAGTTACTCTTTGTGTGATATTTTAAGATTCCGTCTTGTTCTCCTCTTCATATTGTTAGAATTGCAACTAAATAATATTAAAGAAAATCTCACAATCTCTTACCTTTTAAGACCCACCCAGTCCATAGTCCACGGCTACTGAACAAACCCTGACCAAACCGTTCCAAAACTATTGTTGCGGACCAAGAATTGAACCATTTGGAAGAGGGGTTGTCATGCCCACTTGACATGTTTTCCAAGTAGCTACCAGGTTTAGGCACCAGTGTAACAGTATGTCTCTCAGGGATCACTTTCCAGCAATTTTGCCATTTTTCAGCTTGGCTTTGGCACTGCTTTCTTCATGGCCACAAGGACACAATGTTCTGGGAGAGATATAGAAAAATTGAGCGATCACATAAATATACGTAGGACAACAAGTCTCAGGTATGCTACATTAGTCATTATCTCTCTAGCTCATCCTCAAACATGTATCTTCTAGTGCAGAAACACACTATACCATTTACATTTACATTTATTCATTTAGCAGATGCTTTTATCCAAAGCGACTTACAAGTGCCCAATCATACACCAATGGTAGCAGAGCTGCATGCAAGGTGCTAGCTTGCCATCGGGGGCAACTTAGGGTTCAGTGTCTTGCCCAAGGACACTTCAGCATGGGATCACCCGGGCCGGGATTCGAACCACCAACCCTACGATTAGCGGATTAGTGGACAACCCACTCTACTGACAGAGCCACCCCCACCTGCATACAGTGGGAAATTTGCATGTTCATGGTATACACCAGCTCACATGTCATCACATCTCAACTTTAGGCATCAAAGAAGTCAATCATATTTTTTATAGAGCATATTTAAAAACAACCAAGTTTGACCATGGTGAAAGTCCTTAATGACTTAATGATAGGGAGTCATCCAGAAAAGACAGATTAAGAGCAAGTCATTATAGTCCATGTAAATTCATGTATAAAGGAGTTTTTTTCCCCCTTGCTGAATAAGTAAGGCATTTCTCTCATTTAGTGGAAAGCTAGTGAACAATGGTTTCTCACTGCAAAGTGATTTTAGCTAAAGAGATATCAATAGTTGGTGAGTGCATAACTAGTTGCATTGCCAGTGCATAGTCACTGCTGATGGGCATTCACAGTGAGACCTACCTAGTAGACAGTAGCTATACAACTGACTGCTGTTGAGAGAAAGAAGTTTTGATCTTTTGCATAATACTCAGTAAATGGGACGTGTTGATTAGAGTTGATTCTGTCATTACAATGGTAGCAGACTATTTGTTATCCTTAAAGTTAAGAAATACTCAGACTGCTTCCCAAAACATATAATACCTAGTATGTTGAATTCTTGTTAAACGGACACTCACAGCTGTTAGTTTCATCTGCATAGTGACAAAGGACACAGAAAACCCACATTTCGAAATGTTCTTCTGTGAGTACCTTGTAATAAAAAAAAATATTCTACAAGACAGCACAAAATTCCAAACTCTTATATCCAAAATCTCGAGCACACTCGGCAGTTTTCTCTCTGGCTTTTGAAGGAGTAGTCAATTGATTTAGAGTCTTCATCCATCCATCCATCTTCTATAATGCTTATCCTTCAGCCTATCCCAGGGAGCATCGGGTACAAGGCGGGATACACACTGGACAGGGTTCCAATCCATCGCAGGGTACAATCACATGCAAATTCATACACCCATTCATACTGTTGCGGCCCAGTCTAGGTTGGGCCGCACAGAGTAACCAGCTCGGGATTAAAGTTGATTGATCTTTAAATTGTAAGTGATCTTTAAATTGTAAATTGTAAGTTCAAAAAGGTTGTGGTGTATTATATCACAATATATAAATATAACTATACAAATTAACCAGAACAAATTAGGTACAGTGGTGTGAAAAAGTGTTTGCCCCTTCCTCATTTCCTGTTCCTTTGCATGTTTGTCACACTTAAGTGTTTCGGAACATCAAACCAATTTAAACAATAGTCAAGGACAACAGAAGTAAACACAAAATGCTATTTGTAAATGAAGGTGTTTATTATTAAAGGTGAAAAAAAATCCAAACCATCATGGCCCTGTGTGAAAAAGTGATTGCCCCCCCTAAACCTAATAACTGGTTGGGCCACCCTTAGC
>JAFFST010051330.1:21431-40298 GCA_022414735.1 Noturus placidus | reverse complement strand
TGTCCTTGACTATTCTTTAAATTGGTTTGATGTTCCGAAACACTTAAGTGTGACAAACATGCAAAGGAACAGGAAATGAGGAAGGGGGCAAACACTTTTTCACACCACTGTAGATAGCTTACCTAAAAGAAAAGAAAAGAAAATACAAATATTCTTAGCTAACTACCTATGCAAAGAAACAGAGACAAAAGGAACCTTCTTACCTAAATAAATGGTAGCCACACCCCTACTGCCAGTGAACCAAGTGTACATACATACATATGTAGCAAAGTGGCCCGTATAGCACTCGTTTAAGACCAACTACGCCACCCCAAATAAACAGGGAAAATTAAAATAAAAAGCTCATAAGGACACGCAAGTACATTCCACTTAGAATAGGAAAAGAGGCTTTGGTTTCCATATAAAAGATCTTTTATTTTGTCGTTTTAAAAAGACTAACCAAGAATTTATATAAAAACAAGAAACCAAACACAGCATAAACAATCACAAAAGAAATGAATAGTCCTAGGAGGACTGAAGCTTCCTGTATGAAGGGCAGGCTAGTACAGAAACACCAGCTATACAAAAAGGGAAAAGCACCCCACTAATCTGAATCATACCCACAGACTTCACTGCAAATAAACACAGCAATTATAACAACCCTTAATTAGAGTACAGCCCAAGGTGTAACAGAGGTCCTCCCCAGCCTCAGGAAGCTCCTAGAAATAACAAAAAGACACGAAATCAACTACAACATACTCTAAACATACACCCAAGAAAAATGAAACAAAAACACGCTTACTGTCATGAAAACACAGATAACCCTAAATTCAAACAGTACGGGTAGCAAGTTTACCAAGACTGACCAAAACCTTTACCACCACATAGCAGTATCAGCATAATTGATAAAGACTGTTACAACATAGTTGAGTTAAAGAAACACCAAACACCAAACAAAACAGAATAAAACCAGTCATAAAACCAATCATAAAAGAAAAACCAAGCAGCAACGTAGATCCATGAATGAGGGAGAGGAGCTATACCACTATGTCCAGATCTCACACAGCCTGCCTTAACCCATGCAACTCGAAGAGCCATCATCCGATGACTCACGGCGGCACATACGAAAATCATACAATAGCTTCGTTAATAGTTGTAGAAGCAACAGCTGGCGCTCGGACCGGGGGTTATGTTAAACACAGTAGGGAGCCTTGACGACACACTGCACTGAAAGCAAACAGCACCCCACACATGCAGTCTCGGTAGCCCAACGTCACGCTCTGCAATCCATAGCAACAACAGGAAGGGGCGGGTTTTCGACCATGAAGCATGCCATGAGGCATAAACCACAGCTTATATACCAAGGTAGGAAGAGAGCTCATTGGCCAGTCAATAAGGGGGACGTTCCAATTACTGCACACCTCACTACACATACATACACACACATACACATATATACATATATACATACATACACATATATACATATATACATACACACACATACATATATACGTACATACACACACATACACACACACATATACATACACACACACACACACATATACATATATATATATATATATATATATATATATATATATATATATATATATATATACACAGAAACAAGTGAAGAGAATAGACAAAACAGATATAGGGATAACCAAACTCAGTGTCAAAACATTGCAAAAGTCAAAACCAGAACAGCAGTCAAAATACAGAGTTAGCCACAAGGGCAAGCACACAACTAAAACAATCTCCTAACAACACACCAAACACCTCCAACATCCCACAACATTCTCATTCCACTTCCTCTTTATATATGGTCGCCAATCAGTGATGTCAACCTGGGAGGCGGGAGCAAGGCAGGCTAGGGCAGGCTGGAAATCCCAGGAGGGAGCTCAGACCTACATATAAAATGTCATAGCACACAGAATTTCCCATCCCAAAATAGCGGGTTGTAACAATATACTACGGACACTTTGGACACGCCAATCAGCCTACCATGTATCTCTTTGGGCTTTGGGAGGAAAGCGAAGTAACCGGAGGAAACCCCTGCAGCACAAGCAGAACATGCAGACGCCACACACATGCTAAACATTAAGCCACCGTGCACCCTAAATTTCACCATAATATCATTTCTTAATATTATGTCTTCTCCTTCTGCATTAAGTTCTCAGAACATCCTCTAATGTCACAGAAACTCAAGAGACAGAATCACCACCTTTATTAATATTTTATATGTGTCCTGTAACATCAATTTCTGCATTGGTCCAGTGCATGTCTTTTGAGGATATTCCTTGCCCTGAAATATTCTCTCTTCTGTATGTACGTCAGTATTTTAAGATATCACTGATCTGTGCCAAGTTCTGGCCTTTATGGCTAATGATGGTGATTACATATTGTCTAGATACTGTCTGCACAGTACACTCACTCCTGCAGCATGGAGGTAATCTTTCAGAACTAAATTTACTGTGTAGTTAACCGGTCTTATCTGATATATCTTGGTTACAATGGTATTTCCTGAGGCTGTGGATGAGGATCAAGTTCCATGATGGTGTCCTCAGGTGCTTGGCTACTACAATCGACGTGGAATCAACCCTGAAGCGTTCTTGAGAGAGATCAAATTCATTGCCACTGACCCTGAGGAGCATTTCTTCAGTGTGACAGATGAATCTGCTCTGAAGGACATTGTGGATGCCCTAGGAGAGAAGATCTTCAGCCTGGAGGGTAACTTTTTGTTCAATCACAGACTACAATGTAAATGTTTATATGCTTTCTATCTGCTATGAAGATTTAGAATGTTTACAGTGAATCGTTTGTGCTATGCTTTTCTTCTGCATGTATCAATGGGCATAACAACAGATCGCACACTATTACCTTAGTCCAAAGTTAATGAATGAAATGTCTTATATCAGAGTAGTATCATAATAATATACCACGACTTCATAGGTACAAGTCAGAATGGAACAGCCTTTGGACTACAGATGTCACAGGCAGGTTTTTCCTTACACGTCGTGGAGGTAAGTTTGAACCCTTGATCAGGAGCCCTACTTTAAAGGAATCCATATATGATTAATTGATTAATAGCATAGATTTATTGAGTTTTACAATAGTTTTGAATTGTCCCACACTATTTCTAAATCAATTTTTATAGACGGAATCTACAGTGTATGTAAATGATGTGCATAATAAAACGTATTAAAGGAATATAATACGTTTTTCTAATACCGTATGTTTTTCTAAGCTGAGTCATCTCAGTTATTAGTATGTGGCAGTGGTGGCTGAGTGCTGAAGGCTTTGGGCTACTGGTCAAAATTCAGCTGCTCTGCTTCTAAGCATATACTCATATATTACTTTTCATTATATATGAATAAGTTAATATTGTATTGCACACATGTATATGTATAAGGATTATAAATGCTTTTTTATCTTTTTTGATTTTTTAATGATGTAAATAGATCCCAGAATGCTTGAGGATTGCAGGTGTGTGTGTAAACAGGGATTGCAAATAAGAAATAAAGGGAATATGCCAGGAAGTAAAATCGCTGGTTTGTTTCATATTTACAGTACAAAGATCAGTCATTCAAAAAAAAAAAAAAAAACATTTCAAAATGTCCTGGATATAAATTTGATTTTTGAAATAAAGAAATAAAATATGTTAATTAGATCAAGGCTTCTTGAAGAAAAAAAAAACATTGGTAATTTTTGTCCTATTCTCAGTTGCTTCATATGATGTTATGACGTTGCTATGATGTTGATCTGGAGCAGGTGAGTCTCTCTTCAGAGCAGGCAAATGCACTTTCCTGGAAAAAATAACATGTGAGAAATAACACATGGTCATACCTCACATTGTTGGATTACTGGTGCTACTCTGCACAGTGGCATTTTGAGCGTCAACACAATGTAATGGAAATATTTTTTCTCTCTTTCTCTCTCTCTCTCTCTCTCTCTCTCTCACTGACTTTGAAAGGAAAAGCATTCCACATATGGTTTTGTTGAAGTCAGGTTTCTTCAATAAGGGACATGAAAACAAAGACACACTCGTGTGTCATCGGGTTTTCTGTGTGTAATTATATATGTGAAAATAAAAGAAGGGTTTAGTTTTATTTGCTTGTGACCTATGAAATGTTAAATAACAACACCTTCATATATTTTATTGGAAATAAGGGCATTATCTTTCAAACTTGGTACAAATAAAACACAATTATAGGAAAAATACGTTTAAGATTCTGGTTTCATCGCTTGGTTTCGTAGCACAGACGTGGAATATTAAATCTCTCCATTGTTTACCTTCAAGTGCCAAACACTCTAGTCTGTGAGATGCAAGCAGATTATATTTTACCCATCTAGACCCCTTTTTAGCAGAAGTTATTTTCCACTTCACGTATAATTTTTCGGTTATTTTCCATTTGTGCCTATTTTACCCCATTGTAAAAGGTGAAAAAATCTTTCCTTTTGCTTGCTGTTGGTTTTGGTTGCGGGTGGTCTTTGGTTCAGACTCAAGCACTTGAAGGATACAAGTTCAGGATCCTCCTGAGGAACAGAAGATGATGGCATTTCATGACTCTGTACAAATAGCTGAGCATGAAATGTAATGGTTAAGAATCACGGAAATAAGATTGAAATCCTTTCCTATTTCTAATATTTAGAAAATTTTGGTATAAGTATGAATCCTGATTGTGTTTAAGATCTTTTGGAGACCGTGTAATGATTGATGATGATTATGATATGATTATGACTGACTACTATAAATATCAGTGAATTTTTGTCATTGGTTCTTCCTTTTCTCAGACAGTATCAGTTAGTCTATACAACCTTTCCTTTATATTCTTCTCTGAATCGGTTTTGCTTATAAAAAAAATATACCATGCTGTTCCTATTTTAACAATCCATATAAACTTTTTCTCAGTTGCATCCCAGGCACAAATAGATGCCCATTAATCATAATAGAACCATAAAAGCTACTGAGAGCAGCCTGTATCATAGAATTGATATCACCGAGGGAGTTTGCTGTGCAAATGTGCTGTGGCAGTCAGTCAAACTGTCCACGTCGACGCTCTATGAAAGAATAGTTGGCTGGTATGTGAGCTGGGAGCCTTTGCATAGCTCTCCTTATTTCTTGAAGGCTGTAGTGCTGACTCTATTGTCTAGTACAGAAGGTTTTAAATTCACATGTGAATTCAATCCAAAATTATTTTATGTAGGAATTCATCGGAGTGGAAAATCTTTGTGTAATTCAATTAAGTTTGTGTTAAGTGCTAGGTTACTGGGAGTGATGCAATTCTGACTTTCTGGCACAAACACACACACACACACACACACACACACACACACACACACACACACACACACATATATTAATTAAACCTATATAACTTTTCTAGTGTGCAGTACAGCAGTTGGGTAACTGCAAAAGCCATTACAGTCACACAGACCTGTGAAAGAAGTATATATTACTCGAAACTATTTCCGTTTTCATGGGTATCTGGTTTGCTTTTATGAGTCAAGATATTTTGCCATTACAAATAGGTTATGTAAGATAGAACAGCCAGTGCCGAGCCTGTTGAAGTGCACGATTCACTCCCAGTCTCAGCCTCAGTATTGCACCTTTCTTGTCACTTTTAATGGTGTATGTTTTAGCTTTTACCTTCTTATTAGTTTACACTCAAAGTTGCATATAGGCCAATAGGTCATATATAGGCCTTGGCCAGCAGGGATTTTTTTTAATGTTTGTGCTTTAAAATTAAATGTTTGCCTTTTATGCACCAAAATGAATAACATTTAACAGAAATATGTTAATTGAATAAACTGCTTAAATAAATAAGTTTCTACAATAAGTTATGTGTCCATAGGATGGTATTCTGGTGGGTGCTGTAGGGGCTTATGAGTGGAATGGCGCTGTCCTCAAACAGACACCGAATGGCAATGTGATCCCTCCCAAGTCCTCGTACCTCAAAGAATTTCCTGAGGAGCTGAAGAACCATGGAGCTTACCTGGGTGAGAGACAGAAGCTACGTACATGTTATTCAGCAGCACACCTGAAATAAATCTCCATTGAATTAAGCTTTATTTAAAAATCAGGTTTTGATTCAAATGCAGCTTAAATCTACGGATGTAGCGATTGAACAATTTGGATCGATGCATCGATTTAAACACCAACAATTTAAATGGATCAAGGCAGAAATCATAAATTAATAATTATTCATTCGATAATTCATATTATACACCTATTATTTATTATAGTTGATTCAAATTTTTTAAATAATAACAAACCAAATCAAATAAAAAATATAATTCTAAATTTTAAACAACTCATATTTTTAAAGTGATGTGTAAATAATTTAATAAGCTAGTGTGGTGATTAGGCCCTAACTCTGATACTTAATATAGTCCTACAGCACCATCATATCCTACAGACCTCCTATCATCATCATTTGCATCATCATGAACAGTAGGGTTAACAGTAGGCCTTCCCCAGATTCTGTAAAACTTGGTCACATATCAGCCGGATGCTACTAAATTGAATCGTCTTCTACCATATTGTAGAATCGATCTCCCGAACATGAAGTGAATGTTTTTTGTGTTTGTGCGACTCCAGGTTATGTGGTGTCCTCAATAGTGTCAGCTCATTATGGCCAGCTGTATGTGGCAGGAGCTCCTCGGTATAACCACACAGGCAAAGTGATCATCTTCACCCTTACCAACACAGGCAACCTCAGCATACTGCACTCTCTGCCAGGACAACAGGTGAATGTATCTCTGCTTTGCTCACTCTTTCAGTATACCTTGCTCTCTATTTTCATGAATATACAGTATGTTTATATGTAATGATTATTCATATTTCTAGTCTTCTGCCTACTCCTCCAACTTCATTCAATCCACAGCTGTATACATCAATTTGTAGACTTATTTCCAAATTGTCTGTAGTGTGTGAATGGGTGTGTGACCGTGCCCTGCGATGGGATGGCACCCCATCCAGGGTGTCCCCTTACCTGTGCCCCCGAGCTCCCTGTAGATTATGTTGGCTCCAGGCTCCTTGTGGCCCTGTGTAGGATAAGCAGTATGGAAAATGGGTGGATGGATAAACATATGGTCTTGATTGGAGGTTGCTACATGTTCTTTGAAGATTGTAAGTGTTGGCCTGCACACTTAGCACAAAGTAACGTGGATTTGACCAAAAACACACATCAAGACATTGATGGAATTATTCAAAATGCCATAAATACTTTATTGTTTATACTCAGATGTATATGCAGGGTAACTAATCAACCTTACTGCGCCATGATAGCCAAGCAGGCCTGCTTTTTTTCTTTCCTTCTTTTTTAGTAGCCCCTAAACTGAGTATGCTGAAAGTTATTCGCGTACAAGTAATTTAGCTAATCCCAAAACCGAAGCTTTAAGGTATGACACGGGTAGGAATATAAACTGTGTATTGGAACATTTCTGTTCTCACTCATTCTTCATTTGCCACAGATGGACATTGAGCTCTGTATCCAAGGTTACTGTGGTATCATGGTATCATTAGTAATAACAGTGTTGATTGGAGGAGCAACTGAGGTTCTTAAAGGAGCACACATTTATAAATGGAAGATATTGTGTGACAGTCTAGACTCAAGTCCAGATGGGAGCTAATACTACAGAACATGTGCAGCTCATCTGTGTGTGTGTGTGTGTGTGTGTGTGTGTGTGTGTGTGTGTGTAAGAAGGTGATCTCAGACAGACCATGGTCTTGGGTGTCTTTGTTGTATCTTACACAGTGGAATTGATGTGTGCTGGAACAAATGATGGGTATATAGATATAATTTTCATGATTAAGAAAAGAGGAAAGCAAAATAATTGTTTATTATCTCAATATAATCCATTCAGCCTGTTTTCTCTCCATGCGCCTTTGCAGATTGGCTCATATTATGGCAGTGAGTTAACTCCACTAGATCAGGATGAGGATGGATTGACCGATCTGCTGCTGGTGGCTGCTCCTATGTACTTCAGCAGAGGCTGGGAAACAGGCAGAGTCTACATCTACAGATTGGACTATCAGGTAAGCATCGGCAAAGCAAAGCAATACTATTACAAAACCAAGACTCCTGAACACATCATAAATATATGCACATATTATGTCTTCCTCTGAGTAGTTTCATTTGTCTTGTCCTTTTTTCTCTATCTGAAGGGAAATGTTGACCTGGAGGGCTTTCTTGAGCCGTCAGATTGGGCTCGCAACTCTCGTTTTGGCTCAGCCATGTCCTCCATTCCTGATCTGAATGGTGATGGTTATGGCGAGCTGGTGGTAGGTGCCCCTCTAGAGGATGATCATGGTGGTGCAATCTACCTCTTCTACAGCCAGCACAATGGTATTCTTCCAAAGTATAAGCAGGTAGAACTCAAAGCTGTTATGGGTTGATATTATGTTTATCCACAGTGCTATGAATTTCTAATTTTCTCCCTAATTGTTTTTTTTTTTTCTTTATATTTCTGTTTGTCAGAGAATAGCAGCTGCAGACATATCCTCAGGCCTGCAGTATTTTGGTCGTAGTGTCCATGGTGTGATGGACATTAATGGAGATGGACTGATTGATTTGTCTGTAGGTGCTCTCGGTGCTGCCGTCTTACTCTGGTGAGTCGTTGGCTCATGAAACTGATAGCTGAAGATGAAAACAGCCTTGTTTGTCCAGTATATTGAAATTCTTTATTTCATATATCTAAGCTGGGGTCAGAGATGACACAGCACCCATAGAGCAGAGAGGGTTAAGGGTGTTGTTTAGGCTGGGCCAGAAGTAACAGATCAACAGAGCCAGGGGTTGAACTCCCAGCCTTGTGATTATTAGCCCAGAGCCTTAACCTCCACTGTTTACCACTTCTCAATTTAAGGGCTACAAATTGTTTTTTTCTGTTTTTCTTTACTGCTTGCTTCTGGTTTAACGAGTAGGTCTCGCAGCATGGTCCGTGTGCACCTTGATGTTCACTTTGAGCCATCAAAGATAAACGTGTTCAACAAAGACTGTGTGCGAGGAGGCAAAGAGGTGACCTGCATGGCAGCCAGAGTCTGCATCACCGTAAAGGCACTAACCCAGATTCCAGATACGCAAACTGTGGGTATGTAATCACTGTTACTCAACTTTGTAGAAATGTCTTGGAAACACGAGGTCAAATGAAATTATTACTGTCTGCTTTAAACATTTAGCCATAAAATATAGAAATGATTGTTCGTCTGCTTGTATACACGTGAGCACAGACAAGAGAGATGTGTCGTATTTTCCACTGAACTGCAGCTGTGTGAAATCTCCATCAGATGGGTTTGAAGGGTCAGTTGTTTTGTTTTTTTATAATGGAAAGATTTTTATTTTATTTTAATGTGTTAAGCCACAGAAAACACAGCCATAGAAACCACTGTTAAACAGTGTCTGTCCCTTTTCTCTCCCTCTCACTCCTCATCTGGATCTCATTTCTGAAACTCTGAATTTCTCTCTCTCTCTCTCTCTCTCTCTCTCTCTCCCCCCCACACACACACACACACACACACACACACACACACACACACACACACACACACACACTTTATCACTTTCTCCAACTCTTTCATATCAGGCTTAACACTTGGCTGGCATTTTCTTAGTCTGGATCACCACACAGATTATTTAACCTGTTACATCATCCATTTTGGAGAAATTGAGTCAGAAGATTTTCCTTTATTAGAGGATATTTTAGTAACAAAAAAAAAAATGATTCTTCATCACAATAAGGACAACTCTCTTTTTAGTGGTAGTCATGATATAAAATCATATTCATTTGAATTTAATTATTTATTCACTGTAGATGAATTCTGGAAAAACAGCCCAAACTCTGACTCTGACAAAAATGTAGCTTTTCTGCCAATAATATTAATTAAAATCTCTATTTCTTATGAAAACATACTTATATTTTACAAAAATGATGTTTAAATGTTTTTATGTGGGACTCTAACTAAACTCTCTGCTTGCAAAGGTCTCATTACTTAAAGAGCCTGTTTTATTAACGTGGAAGTAAGAATAGTCAGACTGCTTATATGCCTATAAAGTTGCTAGCTAAGTGTGATTTTCTCAAGCAATTAAAGTCTGATTGAAATGTTCACTGTGAAATAAAGTGAAAATATCTTGCATATAGTAAATGTATCTGGTGTTTCTTATTATAAGATTACAATTAAGCAAATATAAGATCATTAAGCATATGTCTAGACAGTATTACTCATTGCATGCTTGTAATTATATTCAATCGTCAGATCATTTCCCTTCTTATTCTTCTTCTTCTTCTTTTTTTTTTTTTTTAATATATAAATGCTTATCTCCCAATAGAGCAAACAAATTGAAAACTTGAAATGAGTACAAATGGCAGGAAATAGGTTCCGTAATATTATTTTTGGATACATTTGACTATATTCAAGGTATGTCCACTTGCTAATTTCATTTTTGCATTGTTGCTATAGCAAAATAGACACAAATGGAATCAATTCAGTTAGTTAATAAGATACTCTCATACTCGCAGATTGTCTGCAGGAATCCTGCACTGTTGCATCGTCAACAGACTAGAGAATAGAGCTTACAAACTCAGTACAAATTACAAGTTTGAACATTTATAAATGAGTTGATAAGAATAAAATATAAGAATAATGCATTTAGCCAAAAGCACAGACCTCATGATTATTGCAGTGCAGTGCAGTTTGGGCAGTGGAAGCTCAGTCCTTAAGACATTGGATTACTGATTGGAAGGTATTGAATTCAAATCCTTGCATTGCCAAGCTGCCACTGCTGGGGCCTTGAGCAAGGTCCTTAAAAGTTATGCCATAAATATAAAATGTAATTTTATATTCAATGTAAGAGTGTACAGTGAACAGGAAGGATAATTATGAGGCTTGTTTTTAAACAAGGCGGCTGTTGAGCTCGGTAGAGCAGGTAGTCCACTAATCGTAGGGTTGGCGGTTCGAATCCCGGCCCGGGTGATCCCATGCCGAAGTGTCCTTGGGCAAGACACTGAACCCTAAGTTGCCCCCGATGGCAAGCTAGCACCTTGCATGGAAGCTCTGCTACCATTGGTGTGTGAGTGTGCTCTCATTAGTAAGTCGCTTTGGATAAAAGCGTCTGCTAAATGAATAAATTTAAATGCTGATGCTTATGGTCAAAGTGATTTCTCATTGTAAACTTTTTTTTTTTTTTTAAATTGTCAGTAATTTTGTTTTTCCATAAGTACATTAGGTTATAAATGTACAGGGTGATAAAAAGTCAGGAACCAATGGGACTATGTTGAGCAATGTCCACAGAAATATGATACAGCTGCTGAGAAAATGCATAAGGGTGCGTAAGGGTGAACATATAGAGCATATGTTGTAAATAATAAATACGAAAGTAAGTATACAGTGGATATGAAATAAAAATTCAAAATAAAAATAAAAAAAACATATTTACTACTCTTATTGCGAAATTTTAACCAATTAATTGAAGTGAAAATCAATAAGCATCACGTTAGGGGGAAAAGATGAAAAAAAAGTACAATATCCTGGTTGTGTAAGTATGCACACTGATAAATTAATACTTAGTTGAAGCACTTTTAGTTTTTATCACAGCATTCAATCCTTTTGGGTAAGAATCAATCAGTTCGGCATATTTGTATGCAAATATTTGTAGATTTCTATATTGATTTTTGCCATTCTTCCTTGCAAAAGCATTCTAATTCTGTCAAGTTGGCTGGGCATCTCCTGTGCACAGCTCTCTTCAGGTCAATCGACAGATTTTTGATTGGATTTAGGTTTGAACTTGGGCTGGGCCATTCCAAAATCTTGGACTTTTGGTGACGCCATTCCTTTGTTGATCTGGAGGTTTGCTTTGGGTCATTGTCATGCTGGAATGTGAAATTCCTCTTCATTTTAAGTGTTTTAGCAGAAGCCTTAAGGTTTTGTGCCATAATTAACTGGTATTTGGAGCTATTCATTATTCCTGCCACAATTATTAAAGTTCCCCAGTTCCAGCTGAGAGAAAACCGCCCTAAAGTATGATGCTGCCCCCACCATGCTTCACTGTGATGATGATGACTTTTTGTGATGTGCTTTGTTTTTTTTTTTTTTGTTTTTTTTTGTGCCAAACATATCTTTTGGTATCATGGCCAAAACGTTCAACTTTGGTCTCGTCATACCATAACGAATAATTCCAAATGATTTGGGGATTTTGTATTATTTTTTAAGTTTTGTTAAAATAAAAAAGGGTTCCGTCTTGCCAGCCAAACCCATAGCCCAGAAATGAAGAATTGAAGAGAGTGCTGTGACATTTAAGGAGCAACCAGTACTGGCCAGAAATTTTTGCAATTCTTTCAATGTTGCTGTAGGCCTCATGGCAGCCTCCCTGACCAGTTTTCTCCTGATATTCTCATCAATTTTAGAGGGACATCCTGTTCTCAGTAATATCACGGTCATGCCATATTTTCTCCACTTGTTGGTTATTGTCTTTACAGCGGTCCATGGTATATCCAATGCCTTTTAATTTTTTTAAACCCTCTCCTGGTTGATATTTTTTCACAACAAGATCTCATACCTGTTTTGTAAGCTCTTGCGTCTGATGTTTTTTTCCAGTTGGATGTTACGAAAGATGACGTCAGGAAAATCCTGTAGGAAAAGCTGTAGGCGGCTGTGGCTCTGTCGGTAGAGCGGGTTGTCCACTAATCGTAGGGTTGGTGGTTCGAATCCCGGCCCGGGTGATCCCATGCCGAAGTGTCCTTGGGCAAGACACTGAACCCTAAGTTGCCCCCGATGGCAAGTTAGCACCTCGCATGGCAGCTCTGCTACCATTGGTGTGTGAGTGTGCTCTCATTTGGATAAAAGCGTCTGCTAAATGAATAAGTGTAAATGTAGCTGTACTTTATTTGGGGTAATCAGTCACTTTAATTAGTGTTTAACATGAGTTTGAATATGATTGGTAGATTCTGAACACTGCACATTCCCAATTATAAAAGGCTGTGCACACATATGCAAGCTGCGTGTTGGACGTTTTTTTTTTTTTTGTAATTCTGGGTGTTTGTCACTTGATATTTATTTGTTGCAATTTCATAATAAAGGTGAAAAGGGTTCTGACATGATTTAACTTCTGGGTGTGTAGACCTTTTATATCCACTGTAGGTAGATTCATTCTTATTGGTTCCTGACTTTACAGACACTTTAGAGGTAGGCAGAGCATCTTTTACTCTCTTTAAATGTGATCTTTTTTCACTTTTATAAAAAAAAGGCACCAAATTCAGTTAATATCAATTCAAATTTTAAATTAAATGTACTACCCAACCTATAGCAACTGTAGAACATAACACTAGTGTATGTTCTGGAAAATACATTGGATATACGCATACGCATTGGAGAATCTACAATCTACATTTTTTTTTAATTAAACTGCATTTTCTTTTTTATGATATGATTTGTACGACGTGATGTAAAGTCCGCAATACACAGTAATAAATGAATTTACACAAATGAATCAGTTCAAAAATTTACACATGCTTGATTATTAATCCCGTCTGTTGTTACCTGGATGATCAGCGACTGTGTTTATGTTTCGTGAGAGTTGTTCGTGAGTCCCTTGTTTGTCCTGAGCAGTTAAACTGCCCACTGTTATGGGCAATATATATATATATAACGTCCTTTTTTTCAGGAGACTGTATTTTAAAGATAATTGTGTAAAATCCAAATATAAATTTGCTGAGTATAAATACAACTGTAGGATATGCTGCAAATTTTGCATGTTAAATACACCATTTAACTGAGCAAGAATGTAGTTATTAAGCATTCATCTTATCACATTTCTCTTGGTCTGTCTTTGTCTCTGAAGCTCTTAAACAGAGCTGGG
Organism: Noturus placidus; assembly: GCA_022414735.1. Lineage (NCBI taxonomy): Eukaryota > Metazoa > Chordata > Actinopteri > Siluriformes > Ictaluridae > Noturus > Noturus placidus. The sequence continues at coordinate 26,460 of JAFFST010051330.1, read as the reverse complement.
CTTTTGATGAAAGACGCTACAGCCCCAGAGCAGTGCTGGATAACACTGAAGGACAGCCTTCTGCAAACATCACTGTCCTACCAGACACACCACACTGTGAGCACATTTACTTCCATGTGCATGTGAGTCTGACATCACCTCTTAACTTATATATTCTATTCCCAAAGTTTATCACTTTGTTAATACTAAAAAGGATATATCAGTCTAGACATATTTATCATAATATTGTATATTTAGAATTTTTGCAATTTATCATTTATTACATTACATGATTTAACAGATTTAACAGGTTTGTGTATCAAAGTCTGTGTACTGTGTGTACAGGAAACTGCCGATTACACTCGTCCAGTAGTATTCAATGTAGACGTGGAACTGCAGAACCTTGATGAAGGTCCCGTGCTTGATGATAGTTGGTCCACCTCATTACGTTTAGAGGTGACTCACAGCTAAAATATGCTTTCAATGGCTAAAGTTACCTAAAGATGCAATGCTACGCTTAATGCAGTGTAAGATTAATGTTGTTTCTTCCTCACATTTTCCTTCCTTAGCTGCCATTCTGGAATGGATGTGAGGAAGATGATCGATGTGCGCCTAACTTGATGCTACAGAGCAGCACTGACCTACTGGACCGTAGGTGTGTTGTTGTGGAACCACACTCAAAGACAAACACATACCAGACCTGAAGTAATGTTTCTGTGTGTTCTTTCACACACAAGCACATACATTGCGCTGTGCACCGCTCTCCCTGTTAGCCGTGTATGTATGTGTCTCTGTTTTTGTTTCCAGACAGTTCTGTGCTTGGAGAGAGTGTGCTACATGCCCACTGTGTGGCCTGAAGGGGGCGAGGGGGAACACTGAGCGTGTGGTGGAAACCAGCAGGAGAAGAGTGCTGGTGGAGGTTCGACTGGAGAATAGAGGAGAAAATGCCTACAACACACAGCTTCACATTTCTCACTCAGCGAACCTGCACTTCTCCAGCTTGATGGTGAAGGTTTGCTTCCACACACGCATGCACAGCACCTCAATCGATCTGATTGAGCTTGATCCGATTGAAATTTTGGTGGTGTAGATCTGCAATAATCAGGTAAATAGAGAAAAAAATAGCCATGTAAGTGCTTAAATCCGATTTTTTTCTCAATTGGCTTCAAAAAATACCTTGTGCACATGCACAGTGCAGTCGAACACAACGACAGATGCTCTGCGCTTGCGCAGAAGTTTTGTTCGGAATATATGTAGTGCACATGTAAATGAATATTTGATTCAGATTACAATGTTTAGGGTACATATAACATAAACAGTACTTTCAGAATCTGCAATTGGACTGAATTCATTCAGATTGACGACAATGGGCGCATACAGTATAAACATACCTATTGTGTGTATCGGTCAGCCAGTCCAACCTTATGACTTCAACTACTGCCTTGAAGAGACTGAGAGAGGGAGGTTGAGTTAGGAGTATAAAGTGTCATGGTTTGTCATTCAAGGTGACATGCTAGTGTGTCTTGCATTCCAGACTCCTCCTGATGTAGAAATCAAGTGTGAGGCAGCAGAAAGAATAAGTCTCCAGAGGACCTGCAATGTCAGTGCTCCACTGATGAGGTCTCTTGCTCAGGTGAGACAAATGCTGCATTCCACTTACCTCGGAATGTTTGTATTGCCAGCTAACTACGATGAATAATGCATACTGACGTCCTCAAAACAGTGACCTGTATAATCGGTGTTATAGATTTAACAAGCAAACATGTATGTATGTTGATTGATCTAAATGAAATACTCATACATACAATCATTTAATGGTTAAAAAAATAAACTGCTTTGTTCATTGTTCATGCTGTGAGCAGATATGTTGATTTGATGTTACATGCTGAACTCAGGACTGAGGAGACCATCCCAAATTCCTGAGTAGGAATTCCAAGTTCAGGGGGCATTTTATTTCTTTCTTGGAAATTATGAGATACAGCCTTCAGTGTATGCATGATAAACATGCCTGTCACCTGGCCCTTGCCCTTTCATCAGCCAAGAACCATGTGGGGATCACATGGTTCTTGGCTGATGAAAGGGCAAGGGCCAGGGCTTTGCTAATAATAAAAAGATCTGCAGCAAAAGCAGTAAAAAATCAACAAAGAAACAGTCCAGAGAAAACAGGCATTAATCTATTAGACTGTCATCCATAAATTCCTTGAAAGTATATAATTCTTAGGGGCGCACGGTGGCTTAGTGGTTAGCACGTCCGCCTCACACCTCCAGGGTCTGGGGTTCGAGTCCCATCGGGGCCATGTGTGTGCGGAGTTTGCATGTTCTCCCCGTGCGTCGGGGGTTTCCTCCGGGTACTCCGGTTTCCTCCCCCAGTCCAAAGACATGCATGTTAGGCTGATTGGCGTGTCGAAAGTGTCCGTAGTGTATGAATGTGTGTGTATGTGATTGTGCCCTGCGATGGACTGGCACCCTGTCCAGGGTGTACCCCGCCTTGTGCCCGATGCCTCCTGGGATAGGCTCCCTGAAAAGGAGTAAGCAGTTGAAGATGGATGGATTTTCCATATTTTATGTTCAATGTGTTATACCTTACTTTGTTCTTGCAGAATTTATAATAATTTCGGTGCTGTGAGTTTTAATTATATATATGTATAATTACCCAATGTATTATTTTCAGAGCCTTTAGCGTCAAATTGTATAAACCGTGATAGAGGAGAGACGACGTTATGAGCCACTTACCCAAACAGAGTTTCTAATCAGGTCCTCATTTTTACACTCTCTCGGCTTCCCACACAGCTATGTCAGGTTCTGTTTCTTTATTTGTATTGGTATCTAGAACAAAAGAAGAACAAAATTCTGGATCTTCAGGGGGGTTCTGAGGACCTGTTTATGAAACATGTCATTAAACTATTTGACAGCTTTGTGTTTTGGGAGTGTGTAAAAGCTAATTATTTTGTCTCATGGTTTGGAATAAAAAGAGCATTGCTACTGTATATAGAAGCTTAACAATATAGATTGCTGCTTAATTTACCTTGGGTGTGCATGCGTATGTTTGAATGTGCTTCATCCTAGGTGACCTTCCGGTTGGAATTGGAGTTCAGCAGATCAGTCTTTCTGGATTACATGCAAGTTTTGCTAAAGGCCTCCAGGTGAAGACGAATATATTATCGTTTTAATAGTGCACTCACACAGTACATAGAAAAGTCACATTGATCTCAACTTGTCTTAAATGTGTAGTTTATCCTATGGGTTCCGGAATGGCGCAACAAGAAAAGCATTCACCCTATTGACTTGTCCTGAGTCATGTAAACACCGTAATACGATTGACTGATTCAGATTAAGACAATTTTCCGATTCCCCAAATTTTGACTCCCACCCCTTGAATATGCCTGTTTTAATTGGAAATGTGTTGCATGTAAACACCTTATTCAGAAAATCCACTGAAAGGAGATATATACAAATGCTCAGTCCGCAAGGAATTGTGGGTGCTAATAGAGGCTTAGCTGTAGGCTAGGTATTTAGGAACGACAACTCAGGCATACTGTACGTACAAACAAATATGTATAAAGAAATATTTCAACGCCTCTACGCATATAAACATCGTATTCTGCAACCCGAATAAGGGAATTTGATGTGCATGTAAACATAGTCATTGTCTGGAGTTGCGAGATCAAATCCTGACGATGCCACAGCCACAAGGGAGAAAAACTGGCAGTGGGTGGGAAGGGTAAACTCTCTCCCCTGGCAAGCACAGTGACACTGGTCATCTGTAAGCTCATGTACAGCGCACACGTACAGTATGCAGAACAGGTTATATAGCACTTTCTTCCATGTGCATTCAGTTGTCTTGTGATGCGTGAGCAGTAGTTTGAAAAGATGCAGTTTAGCGGGTTGAAATGTTTTGGCGGAAGTTAGCCTTCACCCCATAGTTAGTAACTGGAAGCTAGCTGATGGGTAAGAATTGGCAGGTGACATCCAAACGTGGATGTTTTAAATGTGTATTTTATCCATCATTAAAGTTTAGCTATGATTAACAGTATTTTTCTTTTTGTAGCAATGGTGAAGAAGTGACCCCAGAAGACAACATCAATAATATACATCATCCTTTAAGGCATGAAGCTGATATCCTCTTTACAAGGTAATAAACCACATAAAACATTCACATTCGGAACAATAAAGTTGATTGTGTCATGAATATCTCTGTCAGTGTTTATATATGAAATAAGACTATGTAAGAATGGACTTTTCTTTTTTTTTTTTTTTAAATAACTGTCCTATGGGTCCGTGGTGAAGCACATAACTTACCTATGTTTAGGTTCTTATCCTTTGCCTGGGGCATCTTACATGATATATACCTATCTTATACACTATATACGACAGCACTGATGAATGAAGGTGTTGTGTAATGTTCTATAACAACATGGCTTGAACAGTAGTTACTGTATATTAAGGGTTATATTAATGTGCTTTTTCTAATAAGTTAGCGTTTCCGTTGTAAGAGTTGTGTTGTTATTGGAAAATAAAACTCTTTGAGGTTGTAACAGTCATTTTGGTGGCTGTGGCTCAGTGGGTAGAGCGGGTTGTCCACTAATCCACTAATCGTAGGGTTGGTGGTTCGAATCCCGGCCCGGGTGATCCCATGCCGAAGTGTCCTTGGGCAAGACACTGAACCCTAAGTTGCCCCGATGGCAAGCTAGCACCTTGCATGGCAGCTCTGCTACCATTGGTGTGTGAGTGTGCTCTCAATTGTAAGTCGCTTTGGATAAAAGCGTCTGCTAAATGAATAAATGTAAATGTAATGCAAATGTAATTTTGTTTCATGTCAGGCCGCATCGCATCGCTGATTATTTTCCTGTATTAATGTGCCCTATCAAGCATGATGTTTTATTCCTTACTTCTCAGTGTTATCATAATGAACAAATGTGCAGAGAAGTCATTTTTGCAGTGTGAGTGCAGCGAGGGGAAGTACAGTGGTGTGAAAAAGTGTTTGCCCCCTTCCTCATTTCCTGTTCCTTTGCATGTTTGTCACACTTAAGTGTTTCGGAACATCAAACCA
>JAFFST010051328.1:32348-46474 GCA_022414735.1 Noturus placidus | reverse complement strand
GGCCAAGTCAAAGTCCAGACCTGAATCCAATCGAGAATCTGTGGAAAGAACTGAAAACTGCTGTTCACAAACGCTCTCCATCCAACCTCACTGAGCTCGAGCTGTTTTGCAAGGAGGAATGGGCAAAAATTTCAGTCTCTCGATGTGCAAATCTGATCGAGACATACCCCAAGCGACTTACAGCTGTAATCGCAGCAAAAGGTGGCGCTACAAAGTATTAACTTAAGGGGGCTGAATAATTTTGCTCGCCCAATTATTCAGGTTTTCATTTGTTGAAAAAGTTTGAAATATCCAATAAATTTGGTTCCACTTCATGATTCCACAACCTGTTGTTGATTCTTCACAAAAAATTACAGTTTTATATCTTTATGTTTGAGGCCTGAAATGTGGCAAAAGGTCGAACAGTTCAAGGGGGCCGAATACTTTCGCAAGGCACTGTACATCCCACATCATCAAAGCAGGTTTTCAAGACTGCTTTTAATCTTCTGTCCCTGCATCCACAGATATTTATTTCCCAGATTACCTGGTGCAGTTCTTACCTCATCACCTCTAAGTGTTCTGTTCCAAAGCAGCCACAGGGCTTAGTGATGGTTTTTTATTACATAGGGTCAGATTTTAGTGTAGTACAGTCATTACATTTTTCAAGAGGTTAGTAAGGCAGTGTGAAAGTGGCAGTGATGTGCATTGTTTGAAACAGTCCTTAGTGAGCTAGTAAAAGGTGGTGTGTAGTTGTGTACACATGGCTCTCCTGATACATGGATGTTGGCACAGCTGCTCTGAGGCAAAGCTTTATCAATAATCAATGATGAAAATGCACCCCTCCTTCGTCCCTCCACTTATGTCCTTGTGGGGTTAGACACCACAAAGGTTTAATGTAGGACTGAAATGATGTCTCACATCCTCTGTCTCTCATGCTCTCCTGTTGTTTACTCCCTTTGCTCTTTGCCTATATAGCGTCTTGAATAATAGATGATATTTTATGTTCATTGAGTTGTGTGTCAGCTCATGACACTGCTGTGTTTTGATGGCAAACAGGGCGAACAAGAGTTCAGGTTTTACTTCACGAGAACAGCAGAGAGTGCTGCAGTCACACTTCGTTTACATGGAGCCATTTGTAAAATAAATAAATAAAATAAAAATAAATATTCATCCATATTCTATAAGTGCTTAGTCCTGGTCAGGGTAGTGGTGGATCTGGAGCCAATTCCAGGAATATTCCCTGAAATGGCTCACCAGCGTTAAATAACTAGACCTGGATACCTAAATGACTGGAAAATTATCACAAAGTAAAAATTCTGCCAATTGTGCCAGTTATTCATCATCACTTCCATCCTAATTACGTCTCCCCTATCACACATACTTTAAAGGTGCAGGTTAACATGCAGTCTCCAACAATTATGAAGCCAGACACTGCATCTTTTCAAAGTGCTGCTCATGTAAAGTTATAGGAGGACATCTATAAACAAACACTCTACTCTGTATAGATTTAAAAACAGTATAAGGAAGTTAAACATTATGGGATTCTATCAGAGCCCGTGACGGCCATCTTATGCTATTGTACTTAGTTTCTGTTAACTGAAGTGTGTGTGTGTCTGTGTGTGTGTGGACATCAGGACTACCTGATGGCACTGTCGTTGCAGCAGGAGCAGCAGGTGTCAGAACTGGGCTGGGAACAGCTTCCTGAGGGCATCAGTGATCTGGAGCTAGCGAAGAAGCTGCAGGAGGAGGAAGATCGCAGGGCATCAGAGTTCTATCAGGAGCAGGAAGAGGAGCAGGAGCAGGCTGCCGCAGCCGCACAGGCCCAGGTACAAATACACACACAGACACACAAATTCAGTGTTTCATACATGCACATGGGTGACAAAGGGGTAATCAACATTAAAGTGTTTTAGTAACCACAAGCTGCAAGTACACCGTGGCAGATTCTACAAGTCTGTGGAACTGGAATGGAGGGATGAATGCTGTTCTTCAAAAAGATATTCCCTCCATTGCTGTTTAGATGATGGTGTAGAGCACTGTCTTGAAAGTCACTTTAGATTGAAGGCATCTGATTTCCTAGGTTTTTTTTTTTTTGAGGGGGTCCTCATCAAACCACTGAGTGAGCCCTCATGCCCTGTGGATGGGGGAAGAATCATTCTGGATGTAACCAGATCCATCAGGAGAGAAATGTTTCATTACATATAAAGTGATCAGGCAGAAGAATTTTGTGTGGCCTCCTACAGCATTTGTTTTTTAAAGGAAATGGATGATGCTTTTCATTCATATATTTCAAAGCACTTTTATATAGAGTAGATATAAAGTCTACACACCCCTGTTAAAATGGCAGGTTTTTCTGATGTAAAAAAAACAACAAAAGAAAACAAACAAAGCCAAGATAAATCATGTCAGAACCTTTTCTACCTTTATTCTGAAATGTAACCTATAAATTAAAGTGGAAAAAATAATTATTTTAGAGGGGGAAAGGGTCAAAAAAGTCTCATAAGGGTCATAAGTATGCACACCCCTAAACTAATTTATTTGAAGCGCCTTTAGATTTTATTACAGCATTTAGTCTTTTTTGGGTACCTGCCATTCTTCCTTGCAAAAGTATTCCAAGTCCATCAGATTGGCCCAGCCAGGTCTGGACTCTGGCTGGGCCATTACAACACCTTCAAAGTGTTTTGGTGAAGACTTTCCTTAGTTGATCTGGAGGTTTGCGTTCGTTCCTTGTCTATTCATTATTTCCTCCACCCTGAAAGTCCCAGTTCCAGCCCATGTATGATGCTGCCACTGTGCTTCCATGTGGGAATGGTGTGCTTTTGGTGCCAAACATATCTTTTGGTATTAAGTTCAACTTTGGTTTCATTAGACCATAACACAACATTCCACATGGTTTTTTGGAGATTGGATGTATATTTTATTCTATTGATAAAAAAAAAAAAGACTTCTGTTTTGCCACCCTACCCCATGGCCCAGAGATGTAAAGAATTTGGGAGATTATCATCACATTTAGCGAGCAGTACTTCCCAGGAATTTCTGCAGTTCTTTTAATGTTCTCCCAGACCAGTTTTCTCCTGATCTTCTCAACAATTTTAGAGCTATGTCCTGTTCTTAGTAGTGTCACTATTGTGCCATATTTTCTCCACTTGTTGATTTGTCTTTAGCGGTCCATGGTATATCCAATGCCACTGAATTGTTTTTGTAATCCACTCCCATGGCTTTTCCAGTTGGATGTTACCAAGATGATGTCAGGAAAATCCTATAGGAACAGCTGTATTTTATTTGGGGGTAATCAGTCACTATAATTGAATGCAGGTGTATACTAGTTAGTATTTAACATGAGATTGAATGTGATTGGTTGATTCTGAACACTGCAACATTCCCAGTTATAAAAGGTTGTGCACTAATGCAAGTTGGGTATTGGAAGTATTGGATGTTGGAGTTTGGAGGTGATGCAGGTTCTCGCGTGATTTTAAATTTAGTTAAAAAAAAAAAAATTTACATCACAAAAACCGTTTAACACGTGTAAAGACTTTATATCCACTGTAGTGTAACAGTGTGACTGTACATCAAACTGGTGTGGTTTTTTTGTTTGTTTTAGCTGTATTAAAAGTCCACTGAGAAGCAACAGGAATCCAGTCTGCAGGAGTGAAATAGTGCAGTTTGTTTTCCACTCACTGTTGTGGTCCTGTAGGTGTCCCTGTGTTAAGTCCCTACACCTGAGCTCTTTTCCTCTCTCACTGTGCTGCAGGCTCAGGCAGCAGGTGGCGTTGTAGCAGAAGCAGCAGTCGCAGCCCCAGCAGGAGGAGCAGCATTGTGTCCGAGTCCAGGAAAGCACAGTTCCAGCACGGAGCGCAAAGCCAAGAAAGAAGCCAAGGACAAGGATAAGTGTGTGATCCTGTAACAGCTCTGCAGCCTGCATCACAGTCTGACTGAAACGCAGAAGGCTCGTCATTACACACTGACTCAGAGCTGCACAAGGAGTGAGAGAACGTGACTGAGGAGAGGATCCTAAGCCACTGGTGCCTGATGCTGTTTGCTCTCTGAGCTCTGAACACACAGCAGAGCGGATCGGGGGAACAAACTCGCACTGCATCTCTGATCGAGCTCGCCCGACCTTCCTTACAGCCGCACGGTGCACTGCGCTTGTCTGGAGTGTCCTCACACGCTTCAGGATGGTGGATTTTATAGCAAAACGCACCAGAAGGAGAAATAATGGCACCGTTTTCATGGTTTTTTTTTTCTCTTGATTTCCATTATTGCAGTTGTTTATAAGGTGTTTTATAAGCTGTTTTATAGCATATATATATATATATATGTGTGTGTATGTATATGTATATATATATATGTATATGTGTATATATATGTGTGTGTATATATATATAATGTGTGTATATGTATATATATATATATGTATGTATATGTGTATATATGTATGTATATGTGTATATATATATGTATGTATATGTATATATATATGTATATATATATATATATATATATGTGTATGTATATGTATACACACACACACACACACACTCTTACTACTTATACGCAGAGATGCAGTCTCACAGGCAGGATCTTTACATTGGGACAGAGAGGACGCAGCAGTAGCAGGACTACATATCACACTGTAACAGTGTTACACTACGTGCCGTTCAGCTTCTGGGCTTCTGCGGATCACGCCAAACTCGCTCTTCACTTGAAACCGTTGCGATTATGCACTAAAGTCTCGGGTTGTAGATCAGTCTGGGTTAGGGGTGGGCGATACGGCAAAATATCGCTCATGAAAAATAATATATCATGATCATTTGTTTTAACAAAGTGCCAGTAAATCAGTAGTGCCACGTTGTAAAGATCAACAATGAATCAGTTGGTACGAAAGCAGATTTTATGACCACAGCCTGCTAGTGGAAGGCATATTGGAGTTTTTAACAAGGAACTTTGACGACTTGTTAATAAGAGGATGGTTAGTGCTGGTGATTATTTTCAGAAAACAAACCTCATGATATCGCCCACCTTGTAGCCAGTTTGCCGTCTGGGTTTTTAAAATGTATTTTATTTATCCTCCTCCGTATTGCTTAGAACTAATGTCTCCTGCAGCCACGAGTTAACGTTCTCTTCGCTCCCTCTGTGTGTTTTTTAAGACATGCAAGATTGTTGAATGCGGCGCGTACATAGTGCGGTTTATTTTGCCGACCCCGTCCTCCAGCACTCAGCAGCAGCCCCGACTTTCCCTGCATGTAAAAGCGCACTACATTTCACTAGACACGTTTCGGTCCCTGTGAGTTGCCACTTTAATATACTGCCACTTTCTGAGCACTTGCTTCAGTGCTGTTTTGGATGGCACCAGATAACTTGATATGATTTAAGCATTGTGTTAGTTTCTCTATCGCTCGTGCCACGGCTTCTGCTGTTTTATGTTCACAGTAAACGTGATGGCACTGTGTATGTATATATGTGCACCACTCCACCATAGCGGCGCAGTGTAACTCGGCACGTTATCCGTGTGACTGCCTTCTGCTGACGAACTTTTACTCTCGATAACATTCCAACAGAATGTTTTCACTCACGTTGAGATGCGCGCACACACGCACAGATCATGGACCGCAGTAGAGGGTCGGATTCCAATCTCAGTCATGAGGAGACAGTGCTCACGTTCAAGCTTTCTCCCCGACACACCTCAACTGATTTAATGCACCTCTGCTCACGTCCTCTCTCTGTTTCACCTTGAAATGACTTTAGATCTTACACAGAACGCAATCTGATCGGACGTCATTTCCATTCCAAGTTAGTCATTTATAAGTGGAAAAGAAAATTTGATTTACTTTAAAATCCGTGTTTTATGTGCCGAACTAACTCAATCGGCATGTCCCGCACATGTTACTGAGTGCTGGGTGTTCGTGAGCAGGAACCAAAGCAGAACTCAAGTTACATTCAATCAGTGACGTGTTAGGTGTGCACACGTGCTCGTGAACTTGGCCACCGGTACTTTTGTCTGAAGTTACTAAAGAGTGGCGTCGACAGAGGTGTTCCAAGAACAAAATTGTTAATTACGATGGAACAATCATCTTATGGCGCATCGGGACAACCAGGGAAGAATTCATTGATGTGGCTTATTTGAACAAAATATTTTGATCAGATGTACAGGTTTTGTCCCAGGCCCAAGTATTCTGCCCAGTGGCCTTGTTTGAGCGGGGTGTGTGTGTGTCTCTAAGGTCTGAGATTTATAGGTATAGGTGAGTGAGACGCTTTTGTCTTAGACAGGCCCTTAGTGGCCAAACTCTCTGTACATAAACATGCTTTCAGCATTTACACTAACTTTTATACGACACACACACAGTAGTAGGTGTGAGGGGAGACTGAGACAATCTGTAGACTTTTCCATGAACAGATAACCACTCAGGCCTTCAGCGATGGAACTCAAGCTCGAGTGTCCTGCTGTGCTGAAGGAGATTTAGGTAACTGGTCAAATACAGGGTTAGAATCTGAGTTTTTACACACTATGGGGTATGGGTGGGCTGGTTATAGAGATGAGAAGCAGCAGTAATAGAGTTGTTGACATGAAGAGGGGTATCTGCAGGGCACCAGGTCATCTGTTATTTCCACACTTGCACTTCACTGAACACAGCGTTGATCAGCAGTGTGCTTCACGTTGGTCATGAACACTTAGCCGGAAGCACAAGTAAAGCTGACCACGTTTAAGAGACAGAAAGACTTTCAGGCATGTGTTCCTGGAAGGCTGGTTATGAACTATAGAAAAGAAAACTGACACACACTACATTAAACTTCTGTTACGTTAAACAAACTAAGTTTCCTTTCAACACTGAATATGAAGCAAAACAAAGCATTCAACAGTAGAGCTGGGCAAAATGTCTGAGTAACAGTTCTGACAATAAGGAAGAATAATTTGCTTATGAGCTCTCTATTGTCCATAGCTGTATTCATATCAGATAACTGTGCTTCAAGTGCCGACTGTTTTTTAACTGAGAATCAGTCATTTCTACCCCCAGGCTGTCATTATGTTCGGCTGCTGAATTACCCCGATAATGCAGATATCAGTATCTATGAAAAATATCACTCCGATCAACAATGTCTTATGGACTTGATAAGATTTTGCCCTTGATTAATAAATGCTGTTTAATGCACCAGGGGTCTCATTTCCAAAAATGTACGATTATCGTCATGTTCATTTGATTGTGAATATTTGTAACTGGTGCTGAGAGCTTCACTGCGATCACTACTGATGGTTGCATTATTCACCAAGGTGTGTTTGAAGACATCTTTTCTGCCTTTGTAATTGGTTCTGCACTGTTATATTAACTGAATGCACTAATAAGGAGCAAAATACCTCATTTTCTATAGAACCAGATGCCAGAGTTAGTGTAAACGCTAATGAACCGGATGTAAAGCTGTCTGAGGGGGAAAAGTTTAGGCTTATTCTTAAAAAACTCTGCTTTTATCATTTCAGATTAAAGGGGTAGTAATGCCACACTCATGTAATGTTCAGCTGCACTGAATATCTGTTCATGCATAAACCCCTGTCACGTCTGTGTGATTGAACTGGATGTGGGTTGAGGCAGATAGTTGCAGGAAAGAGGTTAGCTGAGCCAGCTGCCAAATGTTTGGCTGATCAACCACAGCTCAGTTTAATTGGTCACCAAACTAGTCTTCTAAGTCACTGGTTCCATACCCTGCAATCAGAGAAGCCCATATTCTGCACATTAGGGTTTTCCCTGTTGTAAACACACTCACTTCAACTTAGGAGCGCTGTTAAGCTCAATAGTTTAATCAGGTGTGTTAGAGCAGCAATAACTCTATTGACACCATGCAGAACAGGAGCAGGATCTGGAACCTGAGATGTAAGGCTATGATTAATACACACCAGGTTTACATTGAGGTGATTTGTAAACAAAAATCCTGTGCCTGCCTTGCCAAAACCACCCATGACACACTCCTCATGGACAAAGCACGGTTTATTTAACATGTATGCAGTCTACCAGAAACTCGAGATCAAGTCAGATCTTGCAAGAACCTCGGTGCATCGTTCTTGAGATCAGTTTAATGGATTGCTCCACACAAGCAGCATGTGTAGAGTTAACAGCATCTCTGAGGCAGTGACCCAGTTTCTATTTGTACTTCCTTTATATATCTATTTACACTAAATCTTAGTTACATAAAGTCTGGATAATAAAAAGGTCATGGTTCCTTTGCATTAAAATGGCCTAATTGTTTATGTATATATGACAAATGTATAAGTTAGCCCAACATGGTGTGTAACAAGCCTTAGACGAAGGATAAAAACTTCCGATTAAAGAAATACGCGCAGCGAGACCTGTTGCATTGTGGTACTTCACAGCAGAATGTATTGTATAGTGTTCTGACCAGAATATAAACACTTAATCTGTAGGATTTTAATGAAGCGGAATCCAGAACATCACGAAACAGGAAGAACACGCTGCATGTCTACGGCTACACACTGCCTGCTTTTGCTCTTTCAAACACGCATACACACAGCTTATCTGTTCTTTAACAAAGCCTTCAGGATTTTAAAACAGAAACATCAACAGAGGGAGACACTGAAATCAGCAGTGCAGCATCAGAATTATTAAACACTAGACAAAAGTATGCAGGTGATTCTTTAGTCTCCCTTCTCAAACACAGTTTAAATACACAAAGGAAGGGAGAGCAGGGAAAAAAAAGCAACAACAAAAAAAAACTGCTCAAGCTGCCTGTACAGTGTGGTGAACTAAAGTAACGTCTATGCACTTTTTACAGCTCATAGGAGAACAGCTGAGGAACAAGTCCGACATTTCTTTTAACAAGGATCTATACAAAAAAAAAAAAAAGCTTGTTTACATTATTCAGTCCAACGAGTTAAAAACATCAAATATCTCAAACTTAAAAAAAGAAAGAAATTAAGTTATAAAATGTATTTGTTTATTTTCTGTTGCAAAATAAGAGCGGGTTTCTAGAACCTCCCTTTGAAGGGTTTGAATCCTCCACTGCTGCCAGCCATTGGGACTTTTGTGATCTGGACGATTCTGTTCATGCCACCAGAGGAATGGCTGTAAACAAACAGTTTGTTACCATCTTTGTAGTTAAATAAATGTTATACACCAGCCTAATCTTAGTACCTGTGCTTTTTCCTAAATGTTTACACAAATGTGCGAACACATCTGTGTTCACCCCTGCCACTGGGGGAGAATCTAGCACTGGCGGTGCGCTGTGTAGCGGAAGGGAATGTGTACACACCTGGAATGTGGAGCCATCATGGCAGGTCGACTTTCTGCCATGCGCCGGTTATCAGGGAAACCTCCACTCTGGGAGCCGCTGCTATGCCACTCCTTTCTGGGTCCCTGATCCCGGCCGTGCCTCTCCACCACCACCTGCCTTCCACTGCTGAAATGCTGCTTAAAAACACAGAGGAACCCATGTCAATAATGATTTAGAACATCAGTAGCAGGTTTCATATACAAATAAATAAAGAAAATAATTGACTAGTCGTTATTTGCGATCAAAGCTGAAGTCAAATTTGTAACAGCTCACCTGATCAGCCATGACTGCAGGTCTGCCTCCATCTCGGCTACTGAAGGAGCCTCTGCCGCGATTGGCTGAGGAGGCACCTCTCATGTTAGGGCCCGGCCCATCTCTGCCCGAGTGCTCCGGACGCATCCGCACCGCACCCCTGGTACGACACACGTCGCTCCATTAAACTTAAAAGTGCCCAACAATTAAAACCAGAAGCACAGAGACTACTACGAAAACAATCACTTAGGTGACTCGTCACCTCACCTGCGGTTTCAACCGCTACAGCACCAATCTCCCAGATTTGGAAAACATTGGTTTTCATGTACAAATAAAATATCAATTCCACAGATTTGGGAAAACTGAACCACGGCTATCAAACAATGTATTCATATCCAATCCTGCTGATGGGCTAGACTAACATTTTATTACTTTCCTCTAGTGTTCCAAAACAAGTGCAAAATCATCCAATCCTACTGATTTCACCTGACGTCAGACGGCTTGGTGCTAGTGCCACCGTCGTTTTTCCAGCCTGTGTGGCCGGTGTCTCTGGCCGAGCGAGAGTGGCTCATGGCTGGTGGAGGAGCTCTGCCTCCAGCTGGGCGTTCGGGCAGTGACACGGGGCGACGTTCATCTCGGTCACGAATATCTCTCCGGTCTGTGTCGCGAAGATCGGAGCGGCCTGAAGGTGGAGGAGGCTCGGCACGCCGCACGCCGTCAAAGCTTTTAGGGTAGCGCTCGAACCCAGAACCTTCACGGCGTGGGTCAGGACGATTCTTCTTAGCCTCTGGTTCACCATCAAACCGATTCCGCCTAAAAAAAAAAAAAAGTGTAAATTTACCTACAATTACCTACAGCCAGTTTATTTATTTTTATTCCACTTGCTCCCTTAAAATTCTCCCACCCCAGTTTACCAACATCGTTATTAAATTACAGGAAAAGGGCCAGCTAAAAATTATAAAATTTTAGATATTGCTAGTGTTTTAAATAAATAAATAAGCAAGTATTGTATCGATTCAGCTTAAAATATTTACTCGGACTTTTAGTCAAGTATCCGTATTGTGTGTATATATATTTTTTTACTTGGGATACAAAAATGGTTGCTAATGAAGTTTTTATTTGTTCTATACCTGTCAAAGTTGTTGGGTTGGACTGCAGTACTGTCTGGGAAACGTGTTCGGTCTCTGGAGCTGAAGTCACTGAAGCGGCCCTGCTGCCGGTTGCTGTAGTCCGAGGCCTGGCTCATCCGGCCCTCTGACTCTGGCTGAATCTTCTTATTGCCGTTCCAGTAAGAGTCATCCCTCCTGCAACAGGGAGATGAATTAGTAAATATACTGAATAAACCAATGAAGTTAAGCACTCAACACTTGGATTTTGATAGCAAATAACCACCAATCCTTTCCCCCTTGAGAACCTCACATACAGGGCACAATCAAAACATCAAGGAGCTCTCAGGCTTTCACCACAACCCCTGCTACACACATCAGCATTTAATTCCATTGTCCTATTCGAGTCAGTAGCTAATGAATCAGACTTATCTTGCAAAACTTCTTAAAACTCATACACATCTTTGATATTTTTATAGCCTTCTCAATACAAACCATATAGTTTCCTAAGGCATATAATTTTTGCGATGTACCTGTGGTCCACATCACGGCCTCTCTTAAGATTGTTGCGTTTCTCCTGCTCGTAGCGTAGCTGCTCTTGCTGCCTCCTCAGCTCCTCCCGCTCCCGAGCCAGGCGCTCTGCTTCCTTTCGGCGTTCCTGTCAGACACACAATGCCGAATTAAATAAGTAGAATCAGCAGTGTCACACGGGTGGAGGTGTTGGGGGAGTGGATTGTGGCAGTGAAGCGTACCTGTTCTATGCGGATCCTCTCTCTCTCCAAGCGCTCTCGCTCCATACGTTCACGCTCCAGTTTCTGCCGCTCCATCTCAAGCCTCTGGCGCTCACGCATCAGGTTCTCCCTCTCCTCACGCTCTCGCATTACTCGCAGTCGTTCACGCTCTCTGCGCTCTCGTTCTGCCATCTCACGTCGCCTGAATGTGAAGCAGCAGTGTTTACATGTATTTAAAACCAAAAGATTAGGCTTTATGTGATGCTGTGACCGTGCATCACAGACAGAGCTGTAAGCAAGACAGAGAGCGTGTGTATGTGTGTGAGAGAAAACAGGACTCTCACCTGCGCAGTTCCATGGCCCTGCGGACTCTCTCCATTCTAACCATGCGCTCACGCATCCTCTGTTCCTTCATTTTCTCAAAGGGAAGGATGTCCCTATTGCCACCTTTGTTGGGAAAAGGCCTCGCTTTCTTTATTGCTTCTATCTGTGGGAACATTAATCATCGTTACTGAAAAAGAACCGAGATCACATGAAAAACTAGAGGAAGGGTTTAGAAGTGCAATTAGAATCAACTCTGTCCAAATACAATTTAACTTCATCCAAACACACAAATTATCAAAATGCCACCCCTGAGCAAGAAAGGTGATTGATTAACTGTTTGGATTATATTATACAACATTCATCTTCTGTTAGAGCCTTATAGTGGCATAACCAAGCCTGTCCCAGGTTTTGTTTTAGTTAGGGTCTAGTCAAGTTATCCATCCCATAGCACACACATTTTATTGTAACAGCCACTATTTAACACTCACACTGACTGACAGAAATGTTTCTGAAATATCTTTTGATCTGAAGGTGTATGATTAAATGCATGAAATCTGTGTTGTAGACAAAAAATATAGTGCCAATATATTCATTTATTTAATTAGAAAACTAACATTTTATATACAAAAAATATTTCTTTAAACAGATGACTGAGCAAATTATTTGAAAAAGCAGCCAGAAAGTGTCCAGCGTAGGTGGGAACTCCTTTAATACTGTTTAATAAACATCTCGGGAATTCCTCAAAAAAAAAAAAAGGGTAAAGAAAATGCCAAGAATATATTTCTGGAAATTCTAGGGGAAAAGGGTGTCTACTTTGAAGATGAAAATACTAAATTATTTTGATTTATTTTGGATTTTTTAAAATCACAACATAATTCCCATAGCTCCATTTGTCGTACTCCAGAGTTTTGATAACTATTATAATAAAATGTGTAAAAATAAAAAATATAGAATGAGTTTCTAAACTTGACCGGTAGTGTACATTTCGTGTTACATAAACTCTACTTGTCAAGATAAAAAAACTGAAATTCAATGCATAGGTTTTATGGGCAACATTTCTAGTTTGAACTAGACATTAAATAATCTATGATAATAAACATTAATGCATGGTTTTATTTCAGTTTTTTTATCGTTTTATATTTCGTGTTATAAGAGTAACCCTGAGATACATCCAGAGCAAAGTGACAAAGGCAATCTATGCAGAACAGACATGTGTGTGAAAGGTTAGGATACAAACCTGTTCAGGAGGAATGAGCCAGCGAGGACGTCTATTCATCATATTGGGAGCAGCAGGCTGGAGGAGAAGGAGATTAATACTATGACTGTCACGATATTAGTAACTTTAATAAACTTAAAAAGAATAAAAAGCCAGGTTTACATAAATTACAAAACAAAAGTACTCAATGAGAATGGTTCTACTGATATGACATGGTACATCATCATCAGCACCTTGTCAAACCTCCCTCCCCTTCTGAATGGCAGGCGAGGTTTGTTGAAGCCTGGCTGGACTTTAGACTGTTCAACCACAATCATCTTCCCTGGACTCTTCCCTATGGGAAAGAAGCAGGAAAAACAAAGGTTCAACTCATTGCACCATAAACGCAAAGTAAACTTTCCAAAGGAAAAAGGAAAAATAAGTACACTATTGGTGAACTTACGCCCATGCTTCTTCTCGTCCTTCTTGGGGTCAGAAGCAGAGCTAGAGGATGGAGCGTCAGACTTGGTGCTTTTCGACTCCTGTTTCTTGGAAGATTCTTTGTTGTCCTTTTCAGCTGGCTTCTTCTCTTCCTTTTTGGAGGAGGCCTGAATCCTGTGGAGAGGTTTCAAAAGTACAGATGAGCAACGACCGTTCCTACAAGAGAACATGTAACGTGCAGGTTCAGGAACAGTTACAAGTCCTCACTTGCTAGCGGTCTTCAGCCCAGTGGAAATGCGCTTCTCCCCTGATACTTTATTGGATCCGGTTTTATCCTCTGTTTCTTTTTTAGAATCCTTCTTGAAAGGGTCACTTTTCACCTGAAGAATAAACACCATGAGGTTCACCAAGAAAGCAGAACAAGTGAGTGACATTTTGTCTGCTATCTGTGCAAGTCGGACTTGAGATATTAAAACAGGTGTCTTTTTTTTTTTTAATTCTACAGTAATATGGATACAAATTAAAAAGTTTTTACATTAAATGAATTTTGCTGATACACTTTCTAATTTGTACTGCCATTTGTACATACATAAATGTTTACAGTGCCTTGCGAAAGTATTCGGCCCCCTTGAACTGTTCCGACCTTTTGCCACATTTCAGGCCTCAAACAAAGATATAAAACTGTCATTTTTTTGTGAAGAATCAACAACAGGTGGGGCACAATCATGAAGTGGAACACAATTTATTGGATATTTCAAACTTTTTCAACAAATAAAAAACTGAAAAATTGGGCGTGCAAAATTATTCAGCCCCCTTAAGTTA
>JAFFST010051328.1:20574-31400 GCA_022414735.1 Noturus placidus | reverse complement strand
ATTTATACGGAGACTTGATTACACACAGGTGGATTCTATTTATAAACAGTCATTTAGGTCAACATTGGATCATTCAGAGATCCTCACTGAACTTCGGGAGAGAGTTTGCTGCACTGAAAGTAAAGGGGCTGAATAATTTTGCTCGCCCAATTTTTCAGTTTTTTATTTGTTGAAAAAGTTTGAAATATCCAATAAATTTCGTTCCACTTCATGATTGTCCCACCTGTTGTTGATTCTTCACAAAAAATTAGTTTTATATCTTTATGTTTGAAGCCTGAAATGTGGCAAAAGGTCGAACAGTTCAAGGGGGCCGAATACTTTTGCAAGGCACTGTATCATCCACACTAGAATAGAAGAGAATGAAATGGTCTTTATTGCACTTGCACACACCAGTAACTTAAGTAACTTCTACTGAGCAACCTGGTGTGTTGTGAACGCAAAGGTACACTGCCGTTGCAAACAGGAACGGTGTGTTAACGCTGTACATTGCTACGCTCAGGTGCAAAAGAACGCCAAGTAAGATGAAACATTTCGAGACAAGGCAGAAAACATGCAATACAAACTGCCTAGTGTGAACGCAGAACACGTTTTACTGCAGTTCAGGTCTTACCCTGTCCACAGATATCTGCTGACCATGGAGCTCAGTGCAGTCCAGATGCGATATGCATCGTGCTACCTCAGCACTGGAGGACATAGTCACCAAGCCATAGCATTTAGCTCCTGGGCTGCGGGCATTGGTGACTACTTTGGCACTGAAAACCTTAATTAAAACAAGTAAACAAAGTGCAGGTGAACAGGAAGCAGAAGAATACATTTTCTGTCAAAATTAAGAACATTACTTAAATAGCATGTAAATGTAAAAAAAATAATAAATAAAACCAGTGTTTTAAGTGACACGACATAAGCCCCACTTCCCAACACAGATGGCACTAACCTTTCCATATTTGCCAAAAAGATTCTTTAAATCAGCTGCTTTGGTGTTTGAGGAGAGGCCGCTAACCCACAAGTTACGAGTAGAGCTAGTGCTGCTGCTGTTTCCTGCTGGATGGAGACCACAAGCAAATAGGTGACGATATCGCGAACAGTCGCAAAAAAAAGCCACTCTTCCCTCGTGTTAATGTTTATTTATCTACAATGACTGACTAACAACAAAAAGCATTATAACAAGTTTCATGCCAGCAGTAACTGATGGACCTTTTACTAGAAATGAATGGATATTAGACAGTACATATATTATTTTGGAGATACGTTGGCACGCATAAGAAAAACTACTGACGCAAGCAAAAACATCTTATCTACAAACTACTTGTTTAATATTATGTGTTTAGAGATTCTCAAAACAAGGCAATAAAGTTTTAGTCAGAGCCTCTTTCACTTCAATCTCAAACACCTATTAGCCTGCATTCAAACTCATCTTTATGGCAGCGATGATTGTTTACACACTTCAGTTAATTACCAGGACTCACCATATAAGGAAAGTTGTATTAATGGTGTTTGTTCTTAATTAATCTACAGATTATGAAAAAGCTGTATTATTCATGCAACTAAATAATTTAATCTCTCAAAACTCCTGTAAAATTAGCTTAAACACCTATCCAAGGCATACCCAAAGTAAAATTAAAGCTGTTCTTGAACCATTTCGATTACATGTATGGTTTTTGTCTCTTTTGAAAGGCGACACTGAAATTTTTCCCCCTCAGAATCACTAAATGCTTCTGGTATTGAGTAACAGAAGTTTGAACACGCTGAAATAGAAGAGGTTTCACAATTTCATTGGCTATACAATATGCCAGTCATCTACACAATCGATTGCAATAGGCTCAAGCTTTTCACGAAGGAAAGGGGAAGGCACTTCCCTTCCGCATAGACTCTCCTTGGATATTGAAGGCTATGTATAAGACATAGAAGCTCCTATTTTCATAGAAGCTCCTGGTTTCAGTGAGGCATCAATGGAACGGGCAGAGCACAGCTGCCATTTTGAAGTTAAGTGATCAGGAATATTCACAAGCGAACCGAAGATATAATTGGGAACACATGAAAGATTAGGCACATCTGTCGGTAAATTGAAATGAAGCAGAAAAAGTTCATAGGTTTTTACTGGTGTAATGTGTTTTGGACTAAATATATATTTATATAATATTTGCCGGCATAACAAGATTGTGTCAGGATTTTATGGATCAGTGGACTACTATGAGGTTTCTTAAAGTATGTCAGTGGTCAGACAGATGTTGATTGCAGCTGCTGTTGTGATTGCACCTTGAAACGGTTTATATCAACCAAATCACATGAATCTTAACTTTCCAAATGGTATATCACAGCAGCTGTGTGCATAGCATAGTTTTTCACTAAACAACGCGATGGCCCGCCAGAGGCCATGAGAATTTTAAAGTTTAGGTTAATATACTGCATTTGTAAAATTAAGTTCTCAAAATAGCATTTAGGACCAAATAAAAAATTATTTGGGAATGGATCTTTAATTTGAAACTATAGATGCCTTCAAAAGGAAAAAGGGCCGAGTTGAGCAACTGAGCGCTGATTCAGGTAAGGGGCTTATTTGAAAGCTGGATAAATGAAATGACAAAATTTAAATCCATTGCCTTGCATTGCATTATTATAAGATTTAAACGTTAAAGTGCACCATCGAGTTCCACAAGATGCTAATGAAGAAGTCTATGAAATGCATTCTTACCTTTTTCATCTTTTGTGGTCTTCCCATCTTTGTCTTTTGAGGCACTAAAACGCAAGTATTGTGAGAGCAACAAAGAGAAAAATGAGCAAATCGTACAAGAACATGGTCATGCTTGGGCAATGAGGTGCATATTCATATAAACAACCATCGATCAAAATGCTGGTTTGGTGCATTACAAAAAAAAAAAGAAAAGAACATTTCCCATAGGTAAGGCTTGCACTTGGGTAACACTCCAATAAGGCTTCTTTCATTGCTTTTCCACAGGAGCAAGGTAGGTCAGGTTTTCTGCCAATTTATTCTCTTGATCAATGAAATCTTCTGGAGTGTGTTCAACTTCACAGCGAATCACTTCATTGGACTGATAAACCCCTCTGTCATCTCTGGGACTATTGCTCTTTTTAACCCATAAGTATGGACTGGAAAAGGCAATAAAAGTGCTGGATATGCGAGTAACAGCGGTGTTCTCATCTCCTCGCTTTACACCACCCATTACCCAACTTGAAACAATGGCCAAACAAATCAAAGGAAACCAATGGCAGGGATTAGGTACAATGAGCAACTCTGTATGGGAAAAAATCTTGCAGCTACTCACAATGCTGAGTTTTAGTGATCTGGAACCTGGTAGAAGTATCTTAAAGAACTGACATAGAAAGACAAACCTCTTTGCTTGACCTGCTGCCCCAGCAGAAGAGGGGCCTTTCTTCCCAGAATCCTTTTCTTTGTCTCCCGTTTCCGCTTTCTTCAAGGCCTCCCGGCTGTCCTTCTTGGTGGCATCAGTCTTCAGGCCATCGTCTCTCTTACAATCTTTGTGGCTGTCCTTTACTTCGGCCATCGAGACTGCCTCCTGCCTCGTCTCGGCAGAGGCTTCCGCCTCCTCGCAGCCCTTGTCCGCCTCAGAATCTGGAAGTTTCACATGTTTACCTGTTTCCAGGAGGTCGTCGCCATCCACATCCAGCGTGATTGCATCTTCTGCCTGGATGGTGACGGATATGTTATCATCTTCGACCTCTTTGGCAGGTTCGGTAGCGGCTTTGCTCTCCAAGGACTCAGTCACTGGGTCTTCAGGTTCGACTTCTGCCTCAGCCTCAAGATCGGGCTCCAGCTCTGCCTCAATCTCAGGCTCTGCCTCAATCTCAGACTCTGCCTCCAGGTCTGGCTGTGCCTCAGGCTCGACGGGGCCATCCCCGTCGGAGAAGGATTTAGTATTTTCACGAGTAGCATCATCAGTATCAGTTACATCTGAGGGATTTAACAAGGATAAAACATGGCACAAACACATTGTTTAGCATTCACATCTCTGAGCTACGTCACCTAGAAAGTAGAATAGAGAGCAAGTTTAATGTTAGTGGTCATCGGGGGTGAGGAAACCACACGTTTAACACACAACATACATTCCTTAGAACAATGGAGGGATTCAACAATCTTCTAAGTCATCTTTCTTATAGTGTAGAGAATACAATCCAATGGTATTCTTCCTTGGTCCAATCTTTAAAGGATCCATTCTCCCCCTCAATGGCTGAAATGGCTGGCATGTACCTTTCCAGGTAAAGGACAATGTGCCAAACCGGTCCATTTTTCACCAGCCTCAGGGAAGCAATGTACAGCAACATCTTTGGAAGGCTCCCCTGAAGTGTCAATCACGCCTCGTCAGGTAAGGAAGAGAAAAACAGAGCACCTCATCCCTTCTGATGCACTGGAGTGAGCCAGTCTGTCCGTGCCAATGCACTTGGTCCACAACACTAGTAAAAATCAGCACCTTCTGTGCTTTTCCAGTCTCAACTGTGTTCCGGGTATAAGCAGAACAGAATGACGGAAATGTCTGTCTTGCTGCCATGATGCACCGCTGTAAAAAGAGTCTAGACACTGTCATGCCATCTTCTGAGCATTTTTCAAAGGCATGTGTCATGTCTCTGCTTCCCATCAGTCAGATTTAATGTCCATAGCTGAGAATAAGTGTTGATGTAGTGACTCTTGACATGTAGTGAAGAATGATGTTGACGAGTCCTTGAGTTTTTGAGAAGCATCCTCTGAGATTCAGAAGCAGCAGGGTGACACTTTTCCTGAAACAAGTCCTATTTATAATGCGTTTGATATAAAGTTTGAAGAGAACCTGTAAGATTCATTTGATGCAGCAGTTGTGCCGGTCATAATGTGGAAAAAGTTTTTGACATGGTGGTTTTGTGATCTGTCCTAAGTGAGAGATGAACAGTGAGGTTGTGCTGAGGTTCAAAAGCAAGGAGCAAAATGAAGGTGAGTCCCACCTTCGGAGAAGCAAAGAACCTGTGGAGCCTAAAAAATGTTAACAAGCCACACTAACTTGAGACCAAACATACCTTTCTCAGATTCCTCCTCTTCATGCTCCTGTAAAGGAGAGAAAAAGGAGAGAAATTAAGAAATAGCGCTCATTTTAACCAAGTTTATTTCTGTGCACTAGCATTCAGTCTTTGGTGTTTATAAATAGTACAACCCCCTCCTTAAGGTGCTACACATAAAAACCAACATTTGCTGCAGATACGTTTTAATCAAAAGCATAAACACAAAGGGCTATATAAAGACGAGATCATCCCCCATGAACTCAAGATGTTTGACAAAAGATTAATTTTTTCATAAAGCCTCTTGCCTTGGAAAATGCATCCTCTTCCATTGTGGTGTCAAGGTCAGAGTCGTTCTTCCTTCCTGAACAGACAAAGCAAGCAGCGCATTCAAAACGTTTCGAAGTGCACTCAACACAAAGCATTGCACCTCAGCATTAAGCTAGGTTACAAACAGTTCAGTTTTCCTGTTCTGAAAAATCAACCAGTAATGTTCAACATATGGATTTAAAGCCATGAGCTGCTATTCCTGCTTTTTATTTTTTATTACTGATTGTCATCAAAGGTTTATCATTAAATCCTATTTACCTTTGGATTTTGCATTCTTCCTAGTTGTTGTGTCGGCTGAAACAGGGATCTCAATATTTTCTGGATCACCACCTTCCTCTTCTAATGCCTGCAGTCAGGGAATAATAAAGATTACATCGCACACAGACGTTGGCTCACTGAACAGTGTTCAGGATAGAAATGAATATCTACCCAAATAACCTTCGGTAGACCAGCTGGGGTAGGGAAGTTCCATTCAATTCAATTTTATTTGTATAGCGCTTTTTACAACAGGCACTGTCTCAAAGCAGCTTTACAGGAGAAAAAACACAGTACACACACAGTAAAAGTGAGAAATTTTCCCAACTGAGCAAGACACTGAGTGGCGACAATGGCAAGGAAAAACTCCCTAAGATGTTTAAGAGGAAGAAACCTTGAGAGGAACCAGACTCAGCAGGGAACCCATCCTCATCTGGGTAACAACAGACATTCTTAAAGAGACAATTATTGCTTTAAATGTAATCGGTTTGGCTTTGAAAAGCCTTTGTCCCAGCAGGAAGTGAATGACTTCCACAGACTGCATGCTAATGATGTGGGTGTAAATCCATCTGCTGTCCTTTTTCCATAATCTTGCATGCTCTTGGACATTGACCCAAACCCTCAGCCAATCTAGTCACTTCTCTTTATAAAACACTTGGAGCAACCTCATTTGGTTTTGTAGAATTCCCTCAAAAAGCTGTGTTTTTGCCTACAACAGTTTTAATACTCCCTACAACCACATGAAAAAAAATTATTTTAAAAACAATTTAAAAAGAGAGGCTTTTTCTGTAGGCTTTAAATAACTGTAGAGAGACAGAAAAATATAATACGAGAGATGGGTAATGCTAATGACTTCAAAAATCACGCCTGCTACAAAACAAAAAAAAAAAAAAAGAAAAGAAAGAAAACCTCCTGTTTTCCAGCCACTGCTAAACACCACTGATGTCGGGTGAGGCCTTGCAGTCTGTTCGGGTTTTGAAGCCACTGCTAAACACCACTGATGTCCAGTGAGGCCTTGCAGTCTGTTCGGGTTTTGAAGCGCAGGCTCACGTTAAAATACAAAAGCGAATTTGTTTGTGCTTTGCAAAAAAACACTCCCTCTCTGCTTGTATAAATAAAAGTCTTCGATCCCAATGTTTTAGTATTAAATAAATAAATAAACAAACACACAAATAAAAAAAAAAAAAAAGGCCAAGCACGCGCAGCGAGCTGCTTAACAAGCGAGCATGCTCAAAGCTACGCCATTACCGAAGTAAACCCCGGAGTATAAATTACAGCAATAAGCAGTCCGCTGTCCACACGGTTTATCCAACTACATATTAACGTACTTTGAAATTGTGCATTACAGCTAATAAGGAAAGACGCTAACAGCAGCGAGGCCGTTTTCATGCGTTAGTTGGCTAGTTGATAGCGAGCTAGCTCACAGCTAGGTTTGTGTTAGCATTATCTACGGATTCGCCCTTTTCTTCGCTGAGCTGAATGTACCTGTTTCAGTCTTGCGATGAGAACATTTTTCACCCCTGTAACGTCCAAGTTCCTCCGCTTGAGTTCGGTTTTTAAATCAACAACGCGTAAATCCGTTATCTTCTTAGTCTCTGCTGAAATGGCACCGGACGCCATTTTAGTTCTCCACTTCTGTACGGCGAAGTAACGAAACATCAATCTCGAGCCGCGACCACACCACGGACGTCGGTGACGTCAAGACGGGTTTACGCCACCTATAGCACAAACAGCGTAATAACAATAATAATAATAATAATAATAATAATAATAATAATAATAATAATAGTGTTTTGTTAGAATAATTTTCTTTAATCAAAGTGCAATAGAACTTGTCGACGCTGGATGTAGAACTGGAATAAAGTTGGTTCGATGTTGGACGTTCGATATTCACGGAATTAAGGGACCGTCTCTAAAACACGTTTCTAACTTCAATAGAATTTGAATGGAATGACTTACAATCACATGACCTGCTGTAAATTGTTCATCTACAATGCACACCTCTTAGATTTCTGATATTTATCAAAATAAACTATTAAATAATATATAAATATTGCCATGTATTTTACTACAGAATGGGCCCGTACACAAAATATACCATAATTTAAAGCTCAATAGCATTAGAAGGGAATGACTTACAGTCACACGTCCAACTGGAAAGTGTTCATCTTGGTGTCAGGTATGACGCACACTTTTTAGATTTCTGATATTTAACCCTACAATGCATGAACCAAAAAAACCTTCACGAATGCATAAAGGGGGTTAAAATGACCCATACTGGATTAAATGATTTTCTTCAAAAAACAGATGTCCTATTAATGAAATAATTAAAAGAAGTGATGATCCGCGAATGTTTTAACATTTCAAACATGTTTATTTGTTTTCTTTTAATTTATTTATGTACATGTGTAAATTGTGGATGGGAGCCAAAAGAATTCAAAATTATTTACATAGGCAGCACTTCCACCTTTTGAGCCCTTTTGAACAGCTTCTCTGACATAGAAAGGCATGCCACATGAAACCACCTCTTGCAGCAGTGACATTCAATCTGAAAAATGATCATAGTAATCTTATCAAATTGCTCAGTAATCAATTAGTTTCTCTCTCACTCTCTCTCTCAGTCTCTCTCTTTCATTCACTCACTCTTACACACACAACACACGCTTGTAAACAAAAAGGTATGCCCATAAAAATGAAATAACCATTGCTACATTGCCCACCCAAGATGTTTTTGCACCACCACCCCGGGGTTTTGAGGCAGCACATAATGAACAGTAATGTATGAATATTGAAAACATGCAGTTATATGTTAGCTCTGTTGGCAAATATTATTTACATACAGTAAATAGCATTACCATATGTTTACTACTTAATACTAATACTTAGTATGACGTTACAACATGTGTGGTTTTTCTGTGATAAAAATCTATACTTTATACCATAGTCTAAATGACAGGCATTTTTGTACAAGTAATAAATTACCTGAGGCTTTCAGAAGTTCCTCTGACATTGTCAGTCACAGATGTTCCATGTGCTCTGTGGAATTGAATTTAGCTTTTTACGCAAAGTCACTTAGAATTTAATCTAGAAACATATACTCACATATTCAATTGGAGAAATAAAAAGTAAGACATCAGCCATCAGTGATTAGAAGCAAGGGTCCAGGTTTATTCGTTCCATTCCACCAGCCCGAGATCCACACAGTTGAGAGTCTCAAAAGCAATCCCAAAAACCAGAGCCAAAGCTCTTCTATTTATACAGTTTTCTTAGGTCAGGATGACCCAGAGAAAGCTCAGTGCCTTCCATTACGTTGTAAAAGGAGCTTATCAGGACACCCATTATGTTCAAATCAAAACTGATCCCAGACACCAGTAAGTTCAAAACAAAGTTTATCTACGTATGTTTCGAAAAGGGTCCTTTTCAAATACCATAAGGAACAGAAAGTGTCTCGAAACAAAACAATTTGAGGCCTTAATCACATGGGTGCACTTTGACCCAGTTCCTTTCCTATAAAATGGCCTTAGTTTTCTCTTAAATTTAAGGTGTCTGTATTTTTCCTGACTTCCCACTTCCTCATTGAGACAAGACTTTTCCTCGCCTCTGATCCTATTATGAGTAAGTCTACATTTTTCTGTATATCTGATTTTATAATTCCTATTTATTAATGCTCTGTATTTCAGTAGTTCTGTTTTTATATATGGCATCAAAGGATTTTACTGTACTGCTTACTTCATAATATCATCAGCTAATATCTAACATCCTGCCTAGCCTAATAATACTCATTACATCTGAATATTCTTTTTTTATTGTTCTTATAAGTTATGTTTTTCCCATCCATGTATGTGCTATGTTATGTTTTTGTCTGCGCGTTTATCCTTGACTGTAAGAGTGTGTGTGTCCGTTATGTGTGTGTGCTGCGCTCTTTCTCTCTTGTGCTTAATAACCATAGTGTGAATTTCATTCATCAATATCTGTCTATTATTGTTTAATCCCAGGTTCCCGCCACTTTACCTTTTCTCCTTTAATTGAGGGGCTGGATTTGGATCTAAACACTTGCTATAATAAACTTACATACTAATCCTACTGGATCTCCCTTGTGTTTATTATAAGTACTTTTCACCCACAACACTTCCTCCCTTTGAGGCTTTAAAGCCTTACCAACTACCTCAATTACACGGGTATCTGTGGAGAAACTAGTTCTGCTTCACCCCATGACCGTCCCCTACTAATTGTCGGATGGTTACTCTAACAAAGCCATATTTCCTGTGAACCTCCTCGTCATCAAATGGGTCTCTTACATTAGCCACTTCCACGCTACACTGATCAGGATAGGGTCTCACTACGTCCTACGTCCACTTTGCGCCGGACTCATGTAGATGTACCTGGCCATACCCCTTCTATTTTTAAATATATGTATATATTGAATCTAACTACCTTGATTATACGTTTGTTCTACCTACATCAATTAGTAAGTTGAAAGTTACTACTACTACTGCCGCCGCTAGTCTACGTATGCGTGGCCACTACAGTGACTACTTGATTGGATCTACACGTCCCTATCTTTCTCAACTGGGCCTGGTAGCTCGCAGTTTTGTATTTGTCAGGGATGTCAGGGCAGTATGTTGCTTCTCCCCAAACTCAAATCTCGCACTCAGAGGTGGGCAAATTGCCTAATTAATTCTGTGGAGGCAGTCACTGAGAACACTCACGTCACCTAACAGAAATTCATATTTCCTCGAGCTTAAAATTAGAATTTTTTAGATGTTCCATCTGAAAGAGTTTGTGTCCGAAATTTCACAAACATTGTGAGCACCCTGATATGCCAATAGGCTGAATTAAAAGCTATCACTATAGAGTGCAAACAGGTTAAGGGTAGAATTGCTAATACATATATAAATACTGACTCTGCTTGTGCCCATGGATTGTGTCATCTTTTTGGAATTGTTTGAATGCAATGAGGTTTTAGGAAGGGGGGTCACGTGACGCTATGCGAAGGGCAGACGTGTAAAAGACAGCTCTGCGTGCTTTGCTAATCTTTTCTATCATTTTCATAACATAAATTGGGGAAATTCGGTACACCCAGTTACTCTTTTGCTTTTGGACGTAACTATGGCGAAGAAAGCGAAATCCTCGAGCTCCGGAGACATTAAAAGGCACTTACGTGTCCAAGAAGAAAGCCCGGACAGGCCTGTGGAAAGCGGACTCGGTTTGGGTGGTGCGGCTGGGGAAGAAATCCAGCG
>JAFFST010051326.1:50351-61771 GCA_022414735.1 Noturus placidus | reverse complement strand
ACAAGGAACACACCAGGCAGGTCCGAGATACTGTTGTGGAGAAGTTTAAAGCCAGATTTGGATATAGAAAGATTTCCCAAGCTTTAAACATCCCAAGGAGCACTGTGCAAGCGTTAATATTGAAATGGAAGGAGTATCAGACCACTGCAAATCTACCAAGACCCGGCCGTCCCTCTAAACTTTCAGCTCATACGAGGAGAAGACTGTTCAGAGATGCAGCCAAGAGGCCCATGATCACTCTGGATGACCTGCAGGACCATTCTGGAAGAAAACCTGATGGAGTCTGCAAAAGACCTGAGACTGGGACGGAGATTTGTCTTCCAACAAGACAATGATCCAAAACATAAAGCAAAATCTACAATGGAATGGTTCACAAATAAACATATCCAGGTGCTAGAATGGCCAAGTCAAAGTCCAGACCTGAATCCAATCGAGAATCTGTGGAAAGAACTGAAAACTGCTGTTCACAAACACTCTCCATCCAACCTCACTGAGCTCGAGCTGTTTTGCAAGGAGGAATGGCAAAAATTTCAGTCTCTCGATGTGCAAATCTGATAGAGACATACCCCAAGCGACTTACAGCTGTAATCGCAGCAAAAGGTGGCGCTACAAAGTATTAACTTAAAGGAGCTGAATAATTTTGCTCGCCCAATTTTTCAGTTTTTTATTTGTTGAAAAAGTTTGAAATATCCAATAAATTTGGTTCCACTTCATGATTGTGTCCCACCTGTTGTTGATTCTTCACAAAAAAATGACAGTTTTATATCTTTATGTTTGAAGCCTGAAACGTGGCAAAAAGTCGAACAGTTCAAGGGGGCCGAATACTTTCGCAAGGCACTGTATATACTTCATATAGAATAGTAATAACAAATACTGGTTTGATGTCACAATTCACTGTAACATTTCTTGTTTGCTTCAGTTCACGTTAATAATACAAAATAAAAATCATGAACAGTTCCTAGTGCGCTGCAGTATCAGGTTGAAATCAGGACATTTTCTTATTTTCAGTTACTGAATTGTATTTGATTTTGTTTTTGTTCCTGTCAGGATTTCCTCCTGCAGATTTTCACCGTGTTCCGGATCCTGATCCGGCCCGAGATGTTTCCTAAAGATTGGACAGTAATGCGGCTCGTCACTAATAAGTAAGAACCTTACCAGCTCTTGATTTCCTAAAGGTAAATAAATAATGGAACCTGGTAGTGCTTGCATTCATGCTTATTGATGCACATGCTTCCTTTCCAGTGTCATCATCACAACGGTGCTCTACCTGTCAGATGCTCTTAGGAAAAACTTTCTCAATGACAGGTTTGATTATAAGGTATGTGTGTAGTGTAGCGTCTGTGTATGTGGCTCAGAGTGTGTGTTCAGACTGTGGCCTCCTGTCATGTGTTAATTGTACTGTTCTTCTGGGTTTCAACACAGACAGCACTGAGCCAATTGTGGTTGAGAAAAACAGGAAATATTTAGTGTTATTGACTTACACAGCTCCCTTATGTGTAAACACACAGTTGAAGGTTGTGTCTTTGTGCGTAACATGAAAACATCCTCACTGACACTGGGTATGTGTTCACACGTGTTTAATATAGGTCTGGGACTCGTACTTCTACCTATCTGTAATCTTCATCAACCAGCCCTGCCTCCAGCTTGAGACCTTCTCTCCTTCTAAACGCAAGAAAATTCTAGAAAAGTGAGACTGTTACACACTCCTCTCCTATGCACTATGTAATTCGTACTGTACTTTGTTGCACTGGATATTATGATGTTTGCAGTTGGGGCGTACTTCAGTCAGTGTGAAATGTACAAGTATAAAAGTGGCAAAATATGAAAAAATTATATTGTACATTTATTCAACTATCATTAACAGTTATTGGTGTGGCTTGTGAGTACTCAAATATTCATGCACATTTGTAAAGCCGCTATTTATGCTGGTTCAGCATCTATTAGATTTGTGAATGCATGTGTGTAGGTATGGAGATATGAGGGTGATGATGGGTTGTGAAATCTTCAGTATGTGGCAGAATCTAGGTAAGAGATTGATGGCATGATCTATAATCGTTTCCTTCCCACAAACTTAGTCCAATGTAAAAGTTCACTTATGTCTTTATACCTTCCCTCTGTGTCAACTTCTATCTCTCTCTTGCTTTTAAAGGAGAACACAAGTTAAACTTCATCCCTGCTATGATCGGCCCGTTTCTCGAGGTGACTCTGGTTCCTCAGCCTGATCTGCGGAACGTGATGATCCCCATCTTTCACGATATGATGGACTGGGAACAGCGGCGCAGCGGCAACTTTAAACAGGTACAACAGTGCCCCCTGCTGCTTCACTGAGCCTGTGCAAAAAAAATGACTGTTTAATTACTCATGGGTCAATTTAACCTATAACCCTGGATGATGATCTGTCTTAGGTGGAGGCGAAACTTATAGACAAGCTTGACAGTCTGATGTCCGAAGGAAAGGGTGATGAAACTTACCGGGAGCTCTTCAACAGCATGTGAGTGAAAGCATATGCTGATTTAATATCTCATCTTGAGTAAGTATTTTACAGGGACACCTAGGACTGTACAGTTAATCACAATTTTGGCTTCCTTGATTAATGAAACATTCCTGATATGTGAACACTGCTAAATCGCAGACTTTAAGGTTTTATTCTTAAAAGATTTCGACATTAATATGGATGTGCCAGCGTATCGGCTGAAAGAGCAAAATAAATAAATAAGTGTAGAACTACTGCTGATGTGTAGTAAATATTCTTAATACATTCTAATTCAGTCGTTGTATTTGTAATTTGACAGACTACTGTATACACTTATAGTTTAACTAAACAGAGAGAACTATGCTGTTTTCAGTTTATTTTCCCCTTTCTAATACCATCAGTCAGAGCGATATGATCAAGTGTGATTTAAAAAAAAAATGTTTGACCTTGTATAAGGTGCAATCTACAGTGGCCCATAAGTGCAGTACACATTAACAAACCAAAAATGTAACGGCAAAACCAAGAACACATCAATATTTATTAATATTTCGAGAGAGCATGAGTAAAACAGTAAGAAATGGAGCAAAACAGTGAGCTGTAGGATTTTACAGAGGAAATATGAGCCTCTGAGTATCCGCTGAATCTACTTTTATTAGTGCTGATTTTTATCAAGGTCATTTATATGATGATTTTTTTTCGATATGTTGTTAACCTAGCATAGCATTAATATGAATAAGAGGACACTGAAAACCCATTTAAAGAACGCTGGGTTATTCAGAAGGAAGAATTATTCCTCACTGTAACAACTTGAGTAACTTCACATAAAATAATATTTGCCAGGCTTTCTCTCATGATTGATTGATGATTGGCTACAGACTATGACAATCATAGTGAGCATGTGATGTTCTGTAAGGACCTACCCTTCCTGTTCGGAGTTAAATGTTATGTTTCTGAATTTGCTGTTGTGGTGGAGGCACTATGTTTTTGTGCCTTATGATGGTGGCAGAAGAATGAATTCATCCCGTCTGCCAGTTTACAGAGAAATGCATCCAATCTAGTGAAAGAAAGTTCAGAAAGTTCCTCCAATCTGGGAGGAACTTTGTCATGCAGCCGGACATTGACCCAAAACACACTGCCTACTCAACAAAGGACTTCGTCTCATGTTTGTTTTTGATCTCAAACCCAAATGTCTTCAGTGTATAGCAAAACACAAAACAAAAGAATTGGCATTACTGTTCTAGAGGGGACTGTATATTTCACGGGGTATTTGAGACGTTCAAATTTGCAACAGAAACGACTGTATTTGGTGGTGGTGGAGGCATCCCTGTTGATGCTGTTGTGTTCTACTTGTTGGTTTTGCTGTTGTGTTTTGTGGTTGTGTTTCTGGTTTGTTAATCTGTTTTGCGCATACGGGCCACTGTGGCAGTTGTACACAGTTGTAGATAAGGAAGTCATCCTCCTGTATTTTCAGAATGGGGGATTGTTACTAGCCAGAAATATTCATATTGGTTCCTTTCACTTATTTGGAAAAAATGCAGGCTTACAT
This sequence comes from Noturus placidus, assembly GCA_022414735.1. Taxonomy (NCBI): domain Eukaryota; kingdom Metazoa; phylum Chordata; class Actinopteri; order Siluriformes; family Ictaluridae; genus Noturus; species Noturus placidus. The sequence continues at coordinate 57,752 of JAFFST010051326.1, read as the reverse complement.
TTCTGTTATTGTTGTATAATTGGCTTAATAAATGTTATAAATCTTCATGATTATATCTTTTTTTTTTTTTTTTTTAAATTGTTTTCAATGATCATTTTAGCCCTTTACATCCAGCCCTTCCATTGTCCACATACGGCACCAAACGCTTCCGACCTCCATGCCTCCAAACCCCAGTGTAATGGCGGTTTATACTCGACCCGCTATGTGTCTTGTGTGTGTTAACTGCTTGGTTCTGATAGCCGTCCCTGTGGTACTTGCGTATAAATATTTAATAAAGGGGGATTATGAGCTCTTTATGCTTCGTGTGTGTGTGCCTGCCATGCATATGCCTTCGGTTTCTGTACACATAACCTACGGGCTTATCACAGTTGTATTTACACTGTTCTGTTTGTTTAAGCTGGTGCCAAACAGAAGAATCCCCAAAATATCATTTCTGTTTAATACGCCCAACATGGCCATTAAAGCAGCCTTAACCAACTGTCTTCCTTTCATATCTTTCTTCAAAAGCTTTGAAATTATTTCTTTCTGATCTCAGTACAGAATTTATTAAACACTCTCTCCCTCCCTCCCTCTCTCTCTCTCTCTCTCTCTCTCTCTCTCTCTCTCTCTCTCTCTCTCTCATGTGCTTTCTTTTTTATTTATCTTCTCTGCACTAACAGTACTAACCATATTACTAACCTGTATGAGTGACTGTCTCTGACTTAAACTATTAATATGACTTTGTCTCATCTCTGCTTTCCTGGAGTAGAATTCCTCTGTTCGGTCCGTACCCTAGGTAAGACACACTACTCACTGTTTCTGTGGTTGGATCTGTGAGTAGGGTGTGTGTATGTGTGTGTCTGAGTGGGAATATTTCTTATGGGAGAGATGGTGTGTGTGTGTGCAGGATGCAAGTTGAGAACTATTTAATGACTTTTAATTTCTTCTGGGTGTGTTTGTGTCTCAGTCTTTTAAAGAAGATCGAGAGGGAGACATGGAGAGAAAGCGGAATCTCATTAATTGCGACAGTAACTCGTCTAATGGAAAGACTGCTTGATTACAGGTGAGTATAACATTGCACATATAACAGACTTGTGCAAACTTCCTTCAAAGTGCGTTTAAATTTGAATGTCTTTGTAATGTGCCAAAGACAACAAGCATTAAAGATAAAGATTTAGGTAAATATTTACCTCTTAAGGTAAAGATTTCTTAAGCTAGTGGAGGCAAGATTGTAATTTTTGCATGGAATTTTATGTGTCAGGTTCTTTTTAACTTGTGCACAGTGTTTACATTCCTTGTGCAACCTTGACTCCATGTGAAACTCTCTCACTCCATCTTCAGGCCAAATTCCATATTAACTCCTATTCACTACACATGTACACTATATAGGGTATAACATTGTGCTGTTCAAGAATCTGCATAGTGCAGTGTGTGAGTCTGATTGGTCGGAGCAGTTCTGACAGTCGTGCTAGATGTAATTCAAATCACTGGCTTATATTAATTTGCTTATTATCATAACTTATTTCTATAGTAACAGCTAATTCACAGACACTCTCCACAGTATTGTATGACAGTTTATAGCTACTATTAGTGCTAACAGGAACTAACACATTTCTTGGATGTTCCTCAACATGAAATGTACTAATGAACAGATAAAAGTATGATGTGTCCTTCATTAATAAATGAACCTTTTGTAATAGTTGACGCATTGCTCCAGTATAAAAGGAATAAAACACGTCAACATATGCTGTTATTGGAAAATCGTCAACTTCTTGGTTGTAAAAGTAATTTTGTTTTACGTCAGGCTGCATCACACTACCCCGTTGTTGACTGTTTTCCTGTAACAGCATACCCAGTCATGTTCTATTCCTGACATAGGACTAGATTGAGCTATAGACAAAATAATAATATTGCTTTTAGTTAACATATGTTCATTGTTATTCATTTAAAAAATGATACAGAATTTTTAAAATATGTGAGGATCATTTGGCCAAAAATTTCAGGAAATGTACAGATTAGTGTTAACGTTTTGGTTGACATTTCATGTGCAACTGCAGAGTAGGTCATTGAAAAACTAGCAGTTAATGCAAATGTAATTATCGTCCAAAAAAAGTAAGAAAGAACTGTCCAAATATACTTGTGTACTGACGTTTATACATTACCAGTGTAATCCTCAGTAGTTACATTATAGTTAAAGGTGTAGTTTAATTTCAGTCTAAGGCCATGAGTTTGTGTGTTTTCTCCAGGGACTGTATGAAACTTGGAGAAGTGGATGGGAAGAAGATTGGCTGTGCTGTCAGTCTGTTGGTGAGTTTCTTTCTGCATACTCACCACCAGCATTAAGGCTGTACCTGCTTTCCCACTCTGGCTTTCACACTTTACTGCATCCCTCTGCTGTGGAGACAACAAGCTGTCAAGCACATCCAAACCGAACAGGCCGCCCACGAAGTTTGATTTTTGTAAAGCTGCTAATTTAATGTTTTCAGAGCAACAATGGTTTGGATTATTCAGCCTTTGAGTCTTTGAACGTCGAGTTGAAAAGGTTTCTATTGCTCACGTCAATGCTAGAGTTGTTTCCCAGCATTTCTTGTTTATTAATTTTGTTTTCTGAGTTCACCCCCATACAAGAATCCATATCAACAGCCTGGGTATGTGGGTGGACAACTCGGGTCTCATTAATTTATAAAGCAAAAAACACTTGGTCCTTGGCCCAGTTGTCCACCTCTCGCTCTCTCACTCACTCACTCTCTCTCTCGCTCGCTCTATCTCTCTCACTCTCTCTCTCCCCCATTTATCTCCGTTTGTGCAGAACTTCTATAAGACAGAGCTGAATAAGGAGGAGATGTATATTCGCTACATCCACAAGCTGTATGACCTGCACTTGAAAGCACAGAACTACACAGGTAATGGCACGCGTAGGTGGAAGAGTGATGCTCTACAGGGGTGGATTCTGGAAAGAAAAGAGAATGATGGCAGCCTGGTGGGTGTGTTGTCGTGACTCCGTGTGCTTTTTGTGTGTCTAGAGGCTTCTTACACACTGCTGCTGTACGACGAACTGTTAGAGTGGTCAGAAAGGCCACTGCGGGAGTTTCTGAGTTACCCCATGCAGAGCGAGTGGCAGAGGAAAGAATACCTGCACCTCACCATCGTCCAGAACTTTGATCGTGGCAAGGTCCCAGCTCTTCTTTCTGATACCCAAGTTTTTTTTTTTCTTCTTTTTCTTCTGATACGGTTTCTTCTTCTTACACCTTTGGCTTTAATTATACTCCTATCACCTAATGTACAGCGCAAACCCCTCTTTCTCTTGTATATTCCTTCCTCCCTCCCTCCTTCTTTCCTTCTATTTTCCTGTCTGTCCCTTTTTTATTTTCATTTTGCTTATTTTCTTTATTTTCTCTCTTCTGTTTCTTTTCTTCATCCCTTCAGTCCTTCACGTGCTTTGTTTCTTACACTTTCTTGTTTAAACAACGCTTTTGTTTGATTTTATTTGTGATCTGTTATTTGTACATGTGTGTATGATTTTGCCATCCCCCAATCACTTTTATCTTCTTAAAAGCAAGCTACTACCATTAGGGAATGCAGTTCTAGTTTACCTTCTTCCTAATTCTCAAGGTTGTTTGTAGCCTGCCTGCTGCGTTGAAACATTTGCGTGTCATCACTTCGACTCTATCACCTACTGATCAAAATAGCAGTTGGAGATCGTCTTTTCATTAGTTACCCATCACAACAGAATGACATTTATTGTAGATAATTAGCACCCTCATCAGCAGCAGCTTGAATGAAAGTAAAACCTCACTGCTCCCACTGCCTAGTCTCCTTCTGTACTCCTGAATCAAGCCATGTGTGTATCATTGCTAAAGGATTAGGAAGCAGCAGGGAAGAAAACATTTCGTTTAATTAGCATCACAGCAAAACACTAGCTTGACTGTGAAGTAAGTTTTAATGCAAGTAATTGTGTTGATGATCATCTGCTGCCCCCCACTGGAAGTTAACATGGCTGTTTACACGGTGTGAGACCTGCTTTATCTTTTCCTTTCAGTGTTGGGAGAACGGCATCCTCCTGTGTCGAGAGTTGGCTGATCAGTATGAAGCATACTATGATTATAGGAACTTGAGCAAAATGAAGGTATGTTCCTCTGTGGATTCTTGTATTTACCTCAAGAGCTGTTTATTTTACAGTGCAACACAGAGCAGAATTATGTGCACTGACATTCTTCTGAAATGTCCTGAAATATCAGATGATGGAGGCCTCCCTGTATGATAAAATCATGGACCAGCAGAGGCTGGAGCCCGAGTTCTTCCGAGTGGGCTTCTATGGAAAGAAGTTCCCCTTCTTTTTACGGGTAAGTAGTGACACCTACTAAAAGCTGAGACACGGTCTGGGCAGTATATTCCTAAAGACTTGGATGGACAGCTTTAAAAATCCAGTCAGATACACAAAGTCTAGGCATTGCATATTTTCCATTGACTCTTATTTTAGATGACACACTAATGTTAGCTTTTGATGGACTGTTTCTATTTGAGTCACCGTAAGGTTTTCTATCTTCTATCTCTGAAAGCAAATGATTGATGATAGGTCTGAGAGCTTGTCTTGCTTGCACACTTTAAAACATTTTCTTCCCCTAAATATCTATAGATCTAAAAGTGAATCAAGGCTATAAACATTACGTAGTGCGAGTCCAGCATTTTCCATGTTTTTGATATGTTTTATAGTCAACAGTGTCTTCCTCTATTGCTTTCAAGTCCACTTGGTGGCACTCTTACCTACTATGTATGTTTGATTAGGGTGTTTGTGTATGTATTTTCTTGTGTGTGTGTTTGGGTGTTTGTTTATGCGTGTGCTTTTCAGAATAAGGAGTTTATATGCCGTGGTCATGACTATGAGCGTCTGGAAGCTTTCCAGCAGCGCATGCTCAATGAATTCCCTCATGCCATCGCCATGCAACATGCCAACCAGCCAGACCAGACCATCTACCAAGCTGAGGCTCAGTGTATCCTTCTACCAACGCACACACAAACACTACATTATAACGACTATCACAAATAATAAAACTCTACATTATTTATGAGCACTACATTTTAACAGATGTTTGCAGAGTATGTAGTATAAAATGAATCCCAGCTGTGTTTGCTGTTGCTTTTCAGGTGTGAACGGCACTCGCAATTAGGGTACGTAGCATTTTGTGCAAGCTCAGGACTACTTCTGTAAATACGCATCTGTACAGTTGCAGAAAATCAATTCTCTCCCACAGTGACTGTGAGCTGGTTCTGGGAGATGCTAGGTTGTGGATGCAATCTTGCACGGATGGCGGGACAAATATGTGGAAGGCTGGAGCATGTCGAATGTGGGCCTTTCTCTTGAGTGCAATTAGAGCAGACATGAGCGGTCAAACTGCATTAGCCTAGTGCTTTGTTATCCTTACAAGCAATTAATCAGAACCCTTCCTGGATTGCTGCCATACTTAATTCATATTTCTGTGTTGATGAGTTCTCATAGATTTGCTGTGTGACCCACAGTCTGGCACTCGTGTGTACATATGCTCAGGGGTTAAGACCGGTTTAGCTGTCCTTTTAAGTGCATGCATTTCGGTGTATAACTTGTATTATAGAGCCTGTATACATTTATATTTATGCCGTTTGTCAGACGCAACTTGCAAAAGTGCTTTCAATTCTCATTAATAAATGCGTAATCATACTGGTTCATAAGGTCAGGGACTAAAAGAACTATCAGTCTAAAACCCTACTGGGGAGGTTAGTGTAATATGAGAAAGACACATTTTTTTTAAATTAGGAAAGTGCTAATTTATGAATGCTCATGAAGAGGTAGGTCTTTAGTCGTTGTTTGAAGACAGCCAGTCACTCAGCTGTTCAGAAATCTAAGGACCACCTAAACACCAGAACAGAAAAGAACCTTGATACATGCCTTCCATGTACACTGAGAGATGGTGGGTACAGCCGAACAGTGCTAGAGGATTGGAGGGAGTGTGGTGCAGGGTGTGATCTTTTTTCAGGTGGGTGAGTCCTGGTCCATTTTTTGGCTTTGTAGAGAAGCATCATTGTTTTAAATCAGATATTGGTAGCTTCAGGAATCCAGTGGACGGAGTGTAGCAATAGGGCGGTATGTGGGATGGTTGAAAACAAGGATCAGATACAGAGGTTGAATAGTCTGGGGAGATCACAAAATCCTGCCATTGGGATGCATCTCCTGAGATGAACAACAGTTCGGTTTTGCTTGGATTAAGTTTCAGCTGAATAGCTGCCATCCATGTTGAGATTTCTGCCAGGCATGCAGAGATCCGAGCAGAAACATGAGTGCATGAGGGAGGAAATGAGAGGATAAGTTGATTGTCATCCGTATAGCGGTGGTATAAAAACCCATGTGAGGATATGACCTCATCAAGAGCTAAGATGAGACCAGGCACTGAGCCTTGTGGGACACTAGTGGAGAATCTGCATGGAGTAGATTACCTGTGTTTTACCTATTATGATCGTCCCTCCAGGTAGGAAGCAAACCATTTCCATGCTATAAATTCCAAGACTCATGAGAATGGACAAGAGAGTCTTGTGGTAAACTGTGCTGAAAGGTTGAGGAGGATGAGGACTGATAACAGTTTGGCTGATTTAGTGGCATGGAGCTTCTCATTGATGGTGCAAAGGCAGTTTCTGTGGAATGTGCCACTTTGAAGTCAGTCTGGTTAGGATCTTCGAGGTTGTTCTGGGTGAAAGACATGAGAGAATTGATACCAGTTGGTAGTTGCTGAATTGGTTTCTTCAGGCTGAGAATAACACTGTAAACTAGTAATGTTCTTTGTACTGTATACAATGCAGTGTACAATATACAATGCATACATGTGCGTGGCTGAATGGTACACGTAAAATGCATGGAGAACATGAAAATATTTATTTATGTATATAAAAATTCATTCAGTGTTGGAAAGTAATTGCTTCATGGGTAGTAAAGAGCTGCTTATAAGGGCAGCAAAGGAAATCGCAATTAATGGAATAGAGAAAATAATTTACCAAAAAAAAAATCCTTTCATGGATAGGCAGACTTTCCATCTCTCATTAGACAGAAAATAGTTAGACTTTGAGTGGAAACATTTTTGAAAAGAATTCACTCATCATCATTACTGGATGGAGTGAGGGTTTTCATTTTGTGAGACACTTGTTTGTCAGTAAATGTATTTGTTTAAAAATAAATCCCCCAAAAATCTAAAGTCTTATGAATACTTATTACAGTGTATAAGAATAAATCATAGAGATTTATATTCTGTACTATATTCAACTATATTGATTTTTCCCCCACAACCGTGGTATGGTTTATTCTATGTACAGTGGTGTGAAAAAGTGTTTGCCCCCTTCCTCATTTCATGTTCCTTTGCATGTTTGTCACACTTAAGTGTTTCGGAACATCAAACCAAT
>JAFFST010051326.1:3284-35721 GCA_022414735.1 Noturus placidus | reverse complement strand
CGATTTTAACAGCATCCATTGTCACAAAGCAGCCTTAAAGAAATTCGGGTCATAAATAACAGTAATGAGAAAAAAACATTCTGAGAAAGCACAAGGGTGCAACAAACGGTGCTGTGAAAAAGTATTTGTCCCCCATCCTGATTTCTTCAGTTTTTATCTCATAATACATTTTTTAAATTTAATACATTTATATTTTCATTTAATTAATTTAGCTTGGAGACAAGTTAGGGGTTAGTTATGTGTTCTTGGAAGAGGTGGGTCTTTGGCCATTTTTTGAATATGGTGACAGATTCTGTTGTCCCGATTGAGTTTGGAAGTTCATTCCAACACTGAGAGACAGTTTGAAGGTTCTGGAAAGGGACCTCTTGCTTTGCTAAGTAGACACTACTAGGCCTTGGTTGTTAATTGATTTCAGATTACGTGAGAGACCATTAATTTCGAGGAGAGTGTTGTGTTCCAGACAAGGTCTTGTGCATGAGCATCAAGGCCTTGAATTTAAATTTTTTATTGGAGCAAAAAAATAAAAAGTTGTCCAACCCCTATCACCAGTGTGGAAAAACTAATTGCCCCTTTTAGACTTAAAACCTGGTTGTGCCACCTTTAGCAGCAGTAATTGCAACCAATCACTTCTAATAACTGGAAATCGGTTTTTCATTTACTTCTAGGACTGGGACTTACTCCTATGCTTTGGATCATTGTCTTGCTGCATTATTCAGTTGCATTTGAGTTTCAGCTTACGGATTGAATATATTCTCCTTTAGTATTGTCCTGGTAGGGAGCAGAATTCATGTTTCTCTCAATTATAGCAAGTTGCCCAGGCCCTGAAGCAGCAAAGCATTCCCACACCATCACACTTCCACCACCATGCTTGACTGTATGTATGATGTTTTTGTGGAATTCTGTGTTTGGTTTATGCCAGATGTAACCGCACCAAAAGAGAATGTAAAAGTTTTGAGGGTCATCAAGGTGTGTTTTGGCAAAATTAAAGCTGAGACGAGCTTTAATGTTGTTCTAGGTTAGCAGTGGTTTTTGCCTCACCACTCTTCCATGGATGCCATTTTGCACAGTGTCTTTCTGATATTGGAGTCATGCACAGTGACCTTTATTGATGCAAGAGAGGCCTGAAGTTCCTTTGTTATTGTCTTTGGCCCTTTTGTGACTTGTTGGATGAGTAGTTTCTCTGCTCTTGGAGGAATTTTTGAAGGTGCCAATTCTGGGAAGATGCACTACTTTGCTGAATTTTTCTATTTGGAGATAATGGCTCTGTGTGGTCCTTTTGGAGTCTCAGAACCTTAGAAATACTATTTCAATCACCTTCTTCGTCATCATTTGAATGCAGTTTCATAGATTTAGGGAATTGGTAACCATGGGGGCAAATACATTTTCATACAGGCTCAGTTGGTTTTGGATAACTTTTTTGTTTCAATAAATATTTAAAAACTGTGTTTTGTGTTTACTCAAGTTGCCTTTGTTTTATCTTTTTTTTTTGTTTTAATTTCTGAAATAATTTAGTATGAGAGATGCACAAAGACAGAAGAAATCACAATACTTTTTCACAGTACTGTATATACAAGGTGTTGCAATCTGCTGGGCTCTAGGTTAACCAGAGCCTGTTTATCATCCCCAAAATATGATACAATAGTCCAAGCTAGATGTGGTAATGGAAACATTTTCTAGCATACCATTGTTTCTTATACAAGTTTGCTAATGTTTCTTAAATAGATTTTTCCAAGTAATGTTCTTGGACTACTCCTGTGTTTAATCCACTGAATAATAGCCTTAAGAGGAATAACATAATAATAAAGCATGCCTTTAACGGGTAAAGTAGTGAAGTTTTCAGCATCCAGTCTTACAACCTTACACACTCAAACATATTAAATTGCTGTTCTAGTTGAATGTCATCTCTGTAGGAATGGTAGCAATGAACTGCTATGTTTACAAATGGCTGCATATAAAAAGGGAAACAGCACTACATGTGTGCATGGTGTATTCCTGCCTCACATCTAGTGTTCCTGGGATAGGCTCCTGATCCACCATGACACTGACCAGGATATAGCAGTGAGTGAGTGACATTGGTAAAACATGCTTTTGAAGGTTTCCTTTAGTTCTATTTGCTTGAATACGCAGTTTCTAAATGGTGGGAACTGACACCTCAAGGCAGGTATCAGACATTTGATCTAGTCTTTTTGTCTGTTTGCTGGTCTTGACTTTGGATTGTCAGTGACTACATTAACATGTAAATTATCTTCTGTATTACATCAATGTGGCTTCTTTCTGAAAACGATGGATATTGTCTTGCCATAAAAGCCCCGACTTGACCTCAGAAGTGTTCCACTAACGAGCTCACATAGGCTATGTTTACATGGACAGCAATAGTCTAATTATTGACCTTACTCTGATTAAGATAATAATGTGATTAAGGTGTTTACGAGTCGCTTTTAGAATACTGTCATGTGCCCATTTTACTTGTTATAGATCATAATTAGATTAAGAGCCTGCGTCATTACGTCACCTCGCCGCCCGACGTCCCTCCAGAATTTCACTTATTAACATATAGTTCGTCTTTGTTATTGTACCGTATACAGTTTTGGGTTCTTTTATTTATTTTTTTATGAACACTTTAAGTGCAGTTAATTCTTTGTCAGACTGTACGTGCTAATAAACAACTGCTTCAAGCCGTGGTCCGAGTCTCAAACCGCGTACTTACCGCTATATAGTATCCGAGATGCATGTATTTTTCCCCACTACAGGCCTATAGTTGGCAAGTATGTAGATTGGGATGCGGCCGAACTCTTGTTCGCAGTAAAAAGCACTGGAGCATTTGATCGTGTCCTGTCGCAAAATGCGGTGAAAACTCACATGATGTTCATAATGTGATTAAGGTGTTTACATGTCTGTGATACACATCCATAAAATGATTACAACAGGAGTACTCCACCTGTCTTAATTCGATTATTGCTTAATGCGAGTATGACCTTAATTAGATTAAGGTAAGTAAAAATTGCTGTTTACATGCTAGTTTCTTAATCATGGTCTTAATCAGGTTAAGAGTGGATTATTGTTGTACATATAAAAGCAGCTATAGTTTATAGACCATAATCTGATGTCTGTTCCCCTGTCTTATAAAGCTGACAGTGGTGGCTTTTAATCGAGCCTGTTTTCCTGAAAAAGAACAGCTGGCAGATGTGCAAGCCACTTAGCAGGAACCTTCAGCGTTTAGCTATATGTTTCCTTCCTTCCAAGATGGCTGTTGGCCATGTGACTGATGGCTAATCGTCTCAAATATTTATCAAATAGTGAGGAATGTTTATGCATCTTTTTGAACAGGGTCTCCTGCTAAAAATATGAGATCACAGTCACCAGGTCCAGTATCAAGGTCACCACAAAAGGTAGGTTTTTGTTTTTGTTCTCTTAAAGTTTCATAGTATTAATGTGATAGTGCTTATAGTGATGCCCACTTAGCCTTTGGGTTCACTTTTGTGAAAAGTATGATGGATTTGCCTGAACTGGGATATGACAGTAAAATACCAATTCTCCTTACATAATCAGATTCATTTACTCTCCATGATTTATCCAGATAAACAAACAAATAGAGCTTTGTTTTAATATTTAATGCAACATATCAGACACTACCAAGCATGATCTAATATAATTATGTCCTTATATGCATCACACCAGTTTGTGGAAGCCAGATATTTCTGTCTCCAAAATTCACGCGTACACACACACACACACACACACACACACACACACTGACTTTCAGATGTATTAATTAGGAATATGCCTTCTTCCTCATTTTAATATTAGGAATATCAGTAAGGGTTACTGTATGAATGAACTGCTTGCAGAGGAAGAAAAAAAGTCTTTCATGTGGCTAAATTAATGATAATTTTCTTCCCATCAGTGGCTACACGTGTTTGTGTTTGACATGCGTAATGTGCAGAAATGTCAAACTTATTACGAAAATTTTACTGAGTGTCAGTTCAAGATTTCAGCCTATAGCCCTGCTGTAACAGTGTGCACTCTGACGTTGGTTTAAATTCAACGGCAGACTTCGTGAAAGTTCTGTCAAAGTGTAGGAGTAATATCATTAAGGGTTAACACTCCTTCCATGGTAGTGGATGTGTTTTAATAATCTATTGGGCAGGACAGGTATTTGCATGTTTACTTGAAGTATTGAATGAAAACACAAGTGAAGGCTCCATACAAGTACACCATGAAAGTTGCAGCAGCTGTGACGTGCAGTGTAGCTTCTGGTGTAAATTGGCCAATCTGCAAACCTGAGGTATCTGGATTATGTCCAGGGCAGTTTAAGACTTGAGAATGTTCTGAATGCAACTGGAAATATATTCTCTTTTCTTTTGTTCCTCGAGCTTCATATGTGACCACCTGCTCCGGCAAGCGTGAGAGTTAAACACCTGCTTCTGAGAGTTTTTTCCAATCCCGTTGCACATATGAACACTAGGGCACTGGTGCTCTCTGCATTATAACATTACTAGCCATAGCTTTTCTTTTCTTATTTTCTCACGGACTTCACGTGCATGCTGTTCAAAACGAATAACCCAAATAGTGATTTCAGTTTTTGAATTCTAGCTATTTGAATATCTGTGCACACTAATTTGCAGGGTAGCTACACCTCAGAATGGGCCATATGACTCCATAAATTCATTTTAAAATCCTTTCTGCTGTATGAGCAGGAAGACAAGATCATTGTGAAAAGGAGTATATTTGCCTTCAAAGGTGAGAAGACTCTAAGCCAATACAATCCTCTGCTTCTCTGACTAATCAGAGTTGCATGCAACTGATGTTTGAATTCATTTGATCCTGAGCCTCTAATTGTGCCTTTTTCTCCTTTGTCATGTTTTCAGTGAGCAGTGCATATAGATTTCAGTTAAACCTTTCTGCAAGCCAGATTATTACTAATTACCCATTTATTCTACATTACGTAAAAAAGTATGTAGAGAAACTGAAGAGATGTGGATTTCAGAAGCAGTGGTGAAAGGTTTATGTATGCTGTATGCTTGGTGTAGAGTGTAGACAACTACTGAGACCTGGACACTGAAATAAATACGCAAACACACACGTACGCACACATACATGCGCACAGACAGACACGCGCGCACACACACGCGCGCGCAGACAGACACACACACGTGCGCACGCACAGAGAGCCCTTCACTGGATTGTCAGTTCACAGGTGCAGACTGTGAAAGGACAAAGTTTTGAGTGTATTTGAGTGCTATGAAAACCCCTGAACAGCACTTCAAAAATGGACTGGCTTGCAGTTTGTTTTAAATTAGGCCTCTCATACAATATGCATCATTTATAAGGTCCAAAGAGTGGGTGGCTATGAAAATACACTTGCTAAATTAATTAGGTGTAGGTCTAACTGTGCTAGTTGGAAAATTGAACATTCATTTCTTTTGAATTTATTTTAAATGTGTATGTTATGTACGTGTTATATATGAAATATTTATGCAGCCATGTAATTTGCTTCTAAAATACTTTAACAGCACGTTAAAGACAGTACTTTTAAAATAGTACTTTATGAGGACCAATTGAGTTCCAATCTAGTGCATCACATATCACTTTAGTGTTAATTGAATTCTTAAGTAGCTTTATCCCCTGTGTCACATTTTCACGTGTACATGAGGTTTCATTAATATTGGAGCGAGATGTTTTACCCTATTCACTGTCATTTGTAGGCATGCACTATGTGGATTTATTAACTTCTGATAAGGTGGTAGACTAAATATATGGATTAAAAATGGATGTGTTTATCAGTGTTGCTTTAGTTCAAAATCCATTTCAAACTAAAGTAGCAAAACAACCAGCACATGCTGTAAGGTTTGTACTGTCATTTACACTTGTTTGCATTTGTTGCTTTCCTGCAGTCCATGTAATCTGTCTGAAATTTTTATTAAATTTATTTGTTAATATTTCTTCTTGCAGTTTCATTGTTGTTGATTGAATAGCAGCACCAGCTGCTCTCTCTTATAGCAAATACATTTTTGTTTAGTCACTTGCTAGTGTTGTTAATGTAAGGTTACAGTAGTTTGAATCTAAATCCTACCAGATGTCAGGATAGAATATAATTATACAGTGTCCTGCATAAGTATTCACCCCTTGATTCCTTTTTTTTAGGCAGATTTGTGGTTATGCCATATTCTTTCCATTTTTGAATAATGGTGCTCTGTGGGATGTTCAAAATATATAATATTTTTAATAGCCAAACTTGATTTTCCATAAATTTGTCCCCAACTTGTTTTTATTGCTTCTTGGTCTTCATGTTTGCTTAGGCATGTTCTCTAACTATGTGTGGGGCCATTCACCATCAGCTGTATTTTACTGAGATCGTGTAACACTCTAATTGCACACTGATCGACATGATTATTATATATCGATTATACATCAGTTCCAGGTTGTAACAGTACAAAATGTGGAGACATTAAGGAGGGATGAATACTTGTGCAACTCACTGTTCCAGATCTTATGAATCATTTTTGTATTTATTGCCCTGACCGTGTATTGTCTGATTGTCAAAAGTCTTGTGACATTTGTTACTGTGTGTGTGCAGTACTCTGTGCCTCCCTTCACACCCTCGCCCACGGAGTGCCCACCAGCAGGACTCGTACCCAACTCCCCCGTGCTCTCTGGCAGCTACAGCAGTGGCATCTCGTCTCTCAGCCGCTGCAGTGTTTCTGAAGCCTCAGGCACCGAAGCTACACCCTCCACTGACCATGCTCTCCCCACCTCCACCTCTAGTGGCTCGGATGAGCTTTTTCGGCGAGAGATCAAGACTCCGCCTCCTTACAGCAGCAACCCGCGGCGCCCGGTGCCCCTCCCTCACAGCCTTTCAATTCCTACTAATGCTGATGCTCCACCCATTCCACCAAAACCTCACCAGCTTCGCAGTGTTAAGCCAGTGGAGCAACTGCCCAGACCCCGCCCCCTTCCCAGGAAAGTCTCTCAGCTTTAATACTGCTTGAAGAAAATACCATGCACCACCAATTGCACTTTCTCTCTTTGGGGTTGATTAACCCAGAATTTCAATTTACATAACAAACAGACTGGGTATGTAGGAGGATATGGCTGGGGTATTACTGCTAATTCCTCCACTTTTCAGCAATCACAGATCAAGATGCTCTTGCTCGGAGTACCAGGGCATTTTTATATTTTGTAAATACTGATATGAAACGTATGTTTTGCCTTAAGTATTGAAAACAGAATATTTTACCATTGGGTAATGCATGTTTCTAAGTACATTTTATGTACATTCAACTTTTTTTTTTTAAATGGCTCCGAGGTGCTAATGGCCTCCGTTTGGCTCTTCTTGCAGGCACTAGATAATATCCATGGCTTTGTTCACACTTGGACTCATACAGTAATAGAGGCTGCTTTTTTCAAGAGGCCAGTTCACCAAACCACTTTATCCATGTGCAGGAGCATGTTTTACATGATTTCAGAGGTCACGGGCTTGTTGAGCACATCTGTAGATAGAACAGCAGTCATTTTATACCGAACACTCATCCTTCACCTACTTGTTAAAATGAGGTTTATGGTTTACGTTATTTGGTCAGCACTCACAGCTGACAACTAAAGCCTGACCACCCAAATGCTTGAGTTAGTATATCATATATTGTGCCAAAGGAACAGGGAAACTGCATTTATGCTGAGGCAGTCATGCTGTATTTGCATTATCCGTCTCAAGATTAAAATTAAGTCTGTTTTTTTTGGGGGGGGTTTTTTTGTTTGACAGACAGTCATGTTAAAGTATGATTGGTTTAGTCAGTGGCATAACTGGATGTGCCATGACAGGTTGGTACTCACGTTACACTGCCTGAGTAATATTTCGGAAAGGAGCTGAAGGCAGAAGCATTTGGCTATGGGCATAGCAGGAGCTAGCTTAATTAAGGTGCAGTGCATGGTGACACTGACTTTTTTTTTTAAACACATGCTGAAATTGATGGAGCCTTTACAAAAAAACTAAGCCTTCCATTCTTTGTATTCACATTCTACTATGCCTATTACACGTACTATTCACATACAATGCCAATTAAAGGCATTGGAATTTGACCATGTTGCCATATCTCACTCTCAAAACTGCCAGTAGGAATTTTAGGGAATTGTTTATTTGAAGGTGTCGAACACAAGACTCTATAGTGGGCTGTGACAATATATCAGAGTAATGATTAATTATGATGTAAAAATTTTGCCATTTCTAATTATACGAATACACTGTATAGTAGTACATATTTTTGTACACCTCATTAATTGAGTTATTTAAGGCAGTGGTTCTCATACCACATCAGACAGTTTTAATGCATGAACTATGTAAAGAAAAAACATGGGGTGTTATGTTAGGAGGAAATAAAAATTATAATAAAGTGATGTTGATTAAGAAATTACAGAAATTCATTTTTTACTAATAACAAATTGCCAGCAGTTAATTTTTTGTTTATTATGGAACAACATGCCATCATTTCTATCCATTTGCATCTGGAAAACAAACTAGTTCTTGTTATGATTTACATTATAGCAGCTGTAAACAGTCATTCTCTCACCTCTCTTTTTTTATCCCATCATGAAGTTAATAAAACAAAAATGTAGCTTGTTAGCAGGAAACTGCAAAGCCCTCCATCCTGAAGTCTTTCCCCTGGCCGAAAACCTAAAGGAGCAGCTTTACAGCTAACAAGCGCAGTGATTTATACCTGCCAATTGCCTTATAACTGGCACTACTGCCAGAGCTGCTGGAAATTAATCAGCTAATTTTGACCAATGAGATTTGAGAACTCAAGCACGCTGTAGTATAATTATAGTAGAGTGTTTGTTTTCAGTTAGTTTTTTTTTTTTGATGAAATATGTTTAGAAATGTTTTTTTTATTTTGTCATAAAAAATTTTGCCTTATTGTAATGCATCAAGCATCATGTATTTGAAAAAAATACTCTTTTATATAGACATGTATATTGTCACAGCCCTATTAATAATTTAATCTATATATTAATCTACTACATTTTTGCTATACATAATCATTTACACACAAAGTTCAACAACACACTGATTTGGGCATTTATGTTTTTGCAAATGAACAGGAGTTCATGGATTTTAATGGAAAATATTGATCACCTCTTACGTCTCTCTTACGTCTTCTTATTTCTGTTTATTTCTGGAAAATTAACTATTCACATTTTGTAAGCCAATTTTTCAAACTTGGATTTGTTGGGAACTTTTAACAAACCTCTTAAAACGAACCAGTGCTTGAAGAAATTGTAAATTATATAAAAATGTTCTTGTAACTATGCCAAATACAATACCTTCTCTATTGTAAATATAATGTTTTTAAAAGAAAGTGTAGCTATAACAAATTTACAGCTTTGAATGTTTCAACAAATTATAATTATAAATGTTAAATATTTATGATTTTTTTTTGGGGGGGGGTGTTGTAGAACAAATGAGGTTGAGCTTACACTTTTACTGTACATTCTAATGAATTCCTGTTAAATAAAATTTTTCAACAAGCACATTGTGTTGGATATATCTCTCCATACCTTTTCATTCACTTTTCCTATATGTATGCAAAATATATATTGTGAAAGAGGAATGTAGACAAGGGAAATAAGTACTCTTTTTATAATGCTTAAAGCACTGCTGTACAAAACAGTTGCTCTCATATTTCTTCTGATATTCTGCTGCATTTTTACCATCGATTATGTAACTAAATCAAACCAGCTCAAATTGATTTCCATAACCTGACTAAAGTCTTTGTAATTGCCCCGAGGTGTGTGTGTATATATATATATATATGTGTGTGTATATATATACAGTGGTGTGAAAGTGTTTGCCCCCTTCCTCATTTCCTGTTCCTTTGCATGTTTGTCACACTTAAGTGTTTCGGAACATCAAACCAATTTAATATATATATATGTGTCATGACATATATATATATGTGTATGTATGTATACACACAAGGGCGTAACCATGTTATGGACATTGGGGGGGTCCAAGCGCTCACGACCCCCCCAAAGAGTGCGTGGTTATGCCCATGTATATATAGATATAGTGAGATGTTAAAAATTGTGTGGAAGAAAAACGTTTAATAGCTCTGCAATATTCTCAGGTGTATTTGCCCTTGATATACAATTATGATGCAGGATTTTACAGTTTGCATATTGTTCAGCTAACATGAACACTGAATTTATTGATTTATATAAAAGATCACTGCTAATTAGCTTTCCTCGTGGTGTGTGTGGACTCTTTGTATTTCTCATGCTGTTGTCAGAGCTGTGAGAGAGACCTGGATTTACACACATCTCGCTGCCACAGGCTTTTTGTTGTTGACACAGTGGTGTTGGGTTTGTTCCAGGCTTTTTCAGTAAAAGTACACACTTTGCTTAACAGCTGCATAATTATGACCATAAATGTAATTCATTGTCTACTCTTTGACAAAACAAAATATTTCCAGCAAATCTTAACAATCTTTTAGTTACCGTCATCTGCACTTTGTTAAATCATTCGGTGATCAAATCATCTTTCAGCTGCTCTTGTTAGGGGTCGCCACAGCGGATCATCCGTCTCCATTACGGAAATGATTATGGTTTATGATCCACATATTTGATCTGGCACAGGTTTTACGCTGGATGACCTTCCTGACGCAACCCTCCATTTTATCCGGGCTGGGACTGGCACTGAGAGTGCAGTACCTTGTGCAACCCTGGTGGCTGGGTTTGGTGCCCAATGTGGGTTTCAAACCCATGATCCTGAGATTAAGAGGATCATGGTCTACCGACTGACTGTTGGTTCCCTTACAGACAAACCACATCCATAACATCATGGCAGTAAAATGTGATCGTCTTTTTAAAAAAAGCAATTGGAAATAATTTAATCATGCAAGAAATCACACTTGACAATAAGCAGATTGTGCAAAAAAATCGTATGTGAAAAGTGAACTGTGTAAAGATAATCACATGGAAATAATGTAATCATACGTTGTGAAAAAGTAATTGTGTAAATTAAACAAATAAAATAAAGGAATAATGTAAAAGAATCACTTGAATAAAAATCAAATGAATAAAAATTCACATGCAAAAATGATGAATTGGAATCATGTGCGGAGTTTGCATGTTCTCCCCGTGTGTCGGGGGTTTCCTCCGGGTACTCCGGTTTCCTCCCCCAGTCCAAAGACATGCATGGTAGGCTGATTGGCGTGTCTAAAGTGTCCGTAGTGTATGAATGGGTGTGTGAGTGTGTATGTGATTGTGCCCTGCGATGGACTGGCACCCTGTCCAGGGTGTACCCCGCCTTGTGCCCGATGCCTCCTGGGATAGGCTCCAGGTTCCCCGTGACCCTGAGAAGGAGTAAGCGGTTGAAGATGGATGGATGGATGGATGGATGGATGGAATCATGAAATCATGTAAAAAAAAAAAATCAAATAAAAATGAACCAAGTGTAAAAATCATGTGGAAAAATAATGATTAAATATATCACATGAATTTAAGTGAATCATGTAAAAAAATTAATTTAAAAAAATTTGAGAAGAAAGCAGTTGTGTAAAAATCATGGGGGGAGAACTTAAAAAATAATAATGTTAAGTGACTTCACTTATGAAACTGAATGAATTGTGAAAAAAAAATCACATTTGGAAAAAAGTGAAAATAAATGAATAATTTGAACAAAATAGGAAAATAAGATTATCGTGTTGAAGTCCCAGTTGAAAATGGAATGATTTTTAGTAGGCTTGTGAACTGTGTAAAATTAATCACATGATCATAAATGAGTCACAATGTGTGAAGTGTCTAAAAAACCATGTGCAAATTTTAAATGGGTTTATTATGTGAAGTTCATGTGACTGTTCTGTAAGGGTTGTTAGAGTAACCTGTCAGTTGCTGCTTTTTGAGACAATTCATCTCATATCTCATAAACTCGAGCAGGATTTTAGCATGTATGAACACTAGAATCAGCATAGGCAGAGCAATCTATATATCTATCCTCCAGATGCTAAACAAGTGGCGAAATGTGCGCGCGTGTGTGTGTGTGTGTGTGTGTGTGTGTGTGTAAGCGAGAACAGAGAAAGAGGAGCAGACCTTAGTGCTGCAATGCCTTCAATAGATTCAGAATAACATACAGCTTGGGAGAAGCTTGAGGTGTTTTTCTGGTCGGACAAATCCCTGAGGAAGAATACAGGCTCCTACACATCTACAGGGAGCCTGATCCATCGATCGAGAAAGAGATTTCAGAGAGAGCTTAGGATAATAGATCTGCCTTTTCATCCTCCCTTTTTCCAATATCAGCACTGTTGTACTCAGACTTAATGGGATTTGCCTGTCAGCACATTTTTCCTTCTTTTTTACTTTAACACATTGTGACCTTGATAGAGGACTTTCACCATATTGTGTTTTTTTTTCTTCCATTGTACATCAAACACCAAGGTTGCTGAAGATTGAATTCCCT
This sequence comes from Noturus placidus, assembly GCA_022414735.1. Lineage (NCBI taxonomy): Eukaryota > Metazoa > Chordata > Actinopteri > Siluriformes > Ictaluridae > Noturus > Noturus placidus. The sequence continues at coordinate 23,273 of JAFFST010051326.1, read as the reverse complement.
TAGTTTATAGTGTTATGGGAATTTTAGCCTCTTAACATTAAAGTCAGATGTCGAACTCATCTCACCTGACAGGCCATGAACAAAGAAAAGCAGCATGTTCTTTTGAAAAACTGTCTGAAAAGAAAAGACCAATGGATATTTGCTTAGGCAACATGTATCCTGAGATGCGGGTTTGAATAAATCCCACTGTGACTCTGAAACCCTCAAAAGTAACCATGCAGTGCTCTCATAGAGAACTCACAAAAGAACATGGGTTATGCGTTTAGTCAACCAGAATATCTTGCAAATATTGTATTTAACTTCCACAGCTACTTAGCATACACAGGATAGTTGGTAACACTTTAAGAAGAGTGTTCATAGAGCTACATAACTATGTACACAACCCTGCATAAACATTTAAGGTTATTTTGTTATGAAGTTGTGAACAGCCAGAGAATTGTCAGATTTGTGGTATGTTTAAACATCATGTGACAGTTGATGTTACTCAGACTTCTTCTATATTGATCATATAATAGTGATGATGTAATGTCAAACATCAAAACCAAATTCAGAGTAAAGTCGTTGTTGCACTAGGATTTTTGACCTGATTTTGCTGTTCCAGACAAAAATCATACATGATTAAAAATTTTTGGACGTGTGGTAATCAGTGGCTTTAAAGCAGATATGTGATGAGAGCACCAGTGGCAGATTTATAGTGACGTATTTAATCAGCCTGGAGCTGTAAAGTTGGTTGTCATGACATATTTAATCAGCTTGGAGTTATAAAGTCAGTTGTCATGACACTCTTATTCAGTTTGGAGCTATAATGTCATTCTCCATGACATTCTTAATCAGCCTGGAGCTATAAAGTCAGTGTTTATGGCACTCTTAGTTATAAAGTCAGTTGTCATGACTATTAATCAGTCTGGAGCTATAAAGTCAGTTGTAATGACACTCTTAGCCTGGCGCTATAAAGTCGGTTGTCATGACATTCTTAATCAGCCTGGAGCTATAAAGTCAGTGTTTATGGCACTCTTAGTTATAAAGTCAGTTGTCATGACTATTAATCAGTCTGGAGCTATAAAGTCAGTTGTAATGACACTCTTAGCCTGGCGCTATAAAGTCGGTTGTCATGACATTCTTAATCAGCCTGGAGCTATAAAGTCAGTGTTTATGGCACTCTTAGTTATAAAGTCAGTTGTCATGACTATTAATCAGTCTGGAGCTATAAAGTCAGTTGTAATGACACTCTTAGCCTGGCGCTATAAAGTCGGTTGTCATGACATTCTTAATCAGCCTGGAGCTATAAAGTCAGTGTTTATGGCACTCTTAGTTATAAAGTCAGTTGTCATGACTATTAATCAGTCTGGAGCTATAAAGTCAGTTGTAATGACACTCTTAGCCTGGAGCTATAAAGTCGGTTGTCATGACATTTTTAATCAGCCTGGAGCTATAAAGTCAGTTGTCATGACATTTTTAATCAGCCTGGAGCTTTAAAGTCAGTTGTCATGACGTATTTAATCAGCCTGGAGCTGTAAAGTCAGTTGTCATGACGTATTTAATCAGCCTGGAGCTGTAAAGTCGGTTGTCATGACATTTTTAATCAGCCTGGAGCTATAAAGTCGGTTGTCATGACATTTTTAATCAGCCTGGAGCTATAAAGTCTGTTGTCATGACATATTTAATCAGCCTGGAGCTATAAAGTCGGTTGTCATGACATATTTAATCAGCCTGGAGCTGTAAAGTTGGTTGTCATGACATATTTAATCAGCTTGGAGGTGTAAAGTTGGTTGTCATGACGTATTTAATCATCCTGGAGCTGTAAAGTTGGTTGTCATGACATATTTAATCAGCTTGGAGTTATAAAGTCAGTTGTCATGACACTCTTATTCAGTTTGGAGCTATAATGTCATTCTCCATGACATTCTTAATCAGCCTGGAGCTATAAAGTCAGTGTTTATGGCACTCTTAGTTATAAAGTCAGTTGTCATGACTATTAATCAGTCTGGAGCTATAAAGTCAGTTGTAATGACACTCTTAGCCTGGCGCTATAAAGTCGGTTGTCATGACATTCTTAATCAGCCTGGAGCTATAAAGTCAGTGTTTATGGCACTCTTAGTTATAAAGTCAGTTGTCATGACTATTAATCAGTCTGGAGCTATAAAGTCAGTTGTAATGACACTCTTAGCCTGGCGCTATAAAGTCGGTTGTCATGACATTCTTAATCAGCCTGGAGCTATAAAGTCAGTGTTTATGGCACTCTTAGTTATAAAGTCGGTTGTCATGACTATTAATCAGCCTGGAGCTATAAAGTCGGTTGTCATGACGTATTTAATCAGCCTGGAGCTATAAAGTCGGTTGTCATGATGTATTTAATCAGCCTGGAGCTATAAAGTTGGTTGTCATGACGTATTTAATCAGCCTGGAGCTATAAAGTCGGTTGTCATGACGTATTTAATCAGCCCGGAGCTATAAAGTCGGTTGTCATGACGTATTTAATCAGCCCGGAGCTGTAAAGTCGGTTGTCATGACGTATTTAATCAGCCCGGAGCTGTAAAGTCGGTTGTCATTACGTATTTAATCAGCCTGGAGCTGTAAAGTCGGTTGTCATGACGTATTTAATCAGCCTGGAGCTGTAAAGTCGGTTGTCATGACGTATTTAATCAGCCTGGAGCTATAAAGTCGGTTGTCATGACGTATTTAATCAGCCTGGAGCTATAAAGTCGGTTGTCATGACATATTTAATCAGCCTGGAGCTATAAAGTCGGTTGTCATGACGTATTTAATCAGCCTGGAGCTGTAAAGTCGGTTGTCATGACGTATTTAATCAGCCTGGAGCTGTAAAGTCGGTTGTCATGACGTATTTAATCAGCCTGGAGCTGTAAAGTCAGTTGTCATGACACAACGTTTATAAATGTCTACAGAGATTTGTCAGTTGTCTGAAAGGGTGTATAGAGCTCTATGAACACTACCCTTAGGTAAAGTGTTACTAGATATTTTGTCTCACGCTCACGGTATGTGATTATGACACACTGTGGCTCTAATCGTGCTTAACATTGTAGAACACCCAGTTCTCAAGGAGAGTCAGTCACCTTGAGAACTCTGTAAACAGCAATGTGTATGCATGACATGTGCCTTTGGCATGCATGGTGTTCCAGTGGCATGCTGAGAGAGCGAGGTTATTTCAGATTTTAGATACAACCTCTGTATATCCACATCATTAGTCCAACTTTTATTATTTTACCACATGGTCCTTACTGTTTGCTGTTTAAAAAAAAAAAAAAAAAGCAAGACTTCCACCCACCATTTTTCATTTCTTATCAACAGCTATTCACAGATTTTCTCTACAATTAGTAGTCTGTAAGCCCTTTATTCAGTCAGTTTAATCAATGCTCAAGTTCCTCGCTCTTTCGCTCTCCGTCAGAGCATGGGAAGTGTGGATGCAATGGACTTGAGTTCTAATTGCACAAGCAGGCAATGAGGAACCACAGGCCCATCTCCTTAATTAAGCACTCATCAAGCTAAATCAATCCTCCAACCACTCCCACACCACCCCTCTGTCTCACTCCATCCACTAGATCAATAGCATATTCACCTAAGGTCATTTAACTCCTCTTTCTTGGCACATTTCTTACTGCTTAGAACAATGTTACTTTATGACACTGTCTTTGAAGCTCTCCTAATTGATATTTTTGCCCTGTATTGGGAATAGCAGATTTTTAATTGGCAATTTTCTGAGCTTGGATTCCATGCATAAAAGTGTGTTTCTTTAATTCCGCCATTTCTCAGTGCGTTATTGAAACCAACACATTGATCAAGGCAGTGATTTTGGCAGCATATGCCCAATTTGGATCAGTTTGTAGTTTCTGCCTGCTTAACTTTTCATCAACTTTTTAAAGTCAATTAACCTTACAGAAAACTGTGTATTGAGGCTTGGTTAACCACAGATGCCTCATCAGTTTGTTTTGGGTCTTATTACTATGTTTTTATCAGAAGTGTTTTTTTTCCTCTCAGTTAAAAGGTGATATAGCTGTTGAGTCAGAGTGCATGTCAGAATGCAATCAGAATGCAGAGTGCATGCTGATGATCTGGGTCTCTTTAAGCTCAGAGGCATTGCAGATCCAGACCCAGCTCAAGTTTTCTTCATTACTGCAGAGATAAAAGCAGAGTGTCTAGCTCTAAACTTTGGGTCAGGCGCCCTCTCCATCTGTCTCTGTGAGCCTTTGGGAGCTGATAGTGCGGCCTTTTGGCACGCAGCAGCTGTTGGTCTTCTTTTTCACTCATAGCCACCAACTGTGGGGCCGTGGGCCGTCTCTGGAAAGGTTTTTGTTGTATTCTTGGTACCATTAGCTGCCTTTCCTTACCATTTATTAAACTGGATAGCGTTCTGTGGTCGTCAGCAATTATTCTGTGCATGGAAAACTTGTATTCTGCTCTTTGCTTCAATATTTGCTCTTATTAGTAAAGTGTGTGTAATTTAAGCTCTAATAAAGTGCAGAGTGAGAAGAAAGCTTACTGCTTCCTATGAAAACATGGATCTTCACTACTGCTGTATCTTACTGTCACAGAGCTCTATGGCTTTAGCTCAATTCATCATGAAGTTTTTTTTTATCAGGGAAGATGACATACTATGTAATTGCTGCTGCAAAGGGAAAGCACTTCCATTGTACCAAACATGTATCGCAACATTTTCTAAGATTGAGTATTAACTGTTTTGCAAAGAAAATAAAAAACAAGTAAGTGCACATAGTACCTTTATAATGTTTAAGAACTAAACCAATCCCAATCTGAGCAGGTAAGAAAAAATTCTAAGATGGACAGGGGAAAATTAGAGGTATTCCTCTAATGCAGTGGTCTTCAACGTTTTCCAGGCCAAGGACCTCCAAAATGATGGCAAGATGGAGCGGGGACCCCCTAATTATATATATTGTATGAAATTGTGTTATATCAAGCTGGTCCTATTGTGCCATGTGTAAATGTTTTAAACATGTGCGAGGTACAGTGAGTAGGGTGGCCATGCCACTGTCATTTATAAACATAACATAAAATTGCAGGGGGGGGAATATAAAAAAAATGTCTAATCAACCAAAACTTTCGCGACCCCCATGCAGTACCTCCGCGGACCCCCTAGGGGTTGCGGACCCCCTGTTGAAGACCTCCGCTCTAATGCATTGATTGATCTACACTATCCTAGCATCTGGAGTCAGTGTGTTGCTTAATTTGCTGTGGAGTGCTGTGCCCTTTCTTTCTTATCGCTTAGGGTCACAAGATTTCCAACGATTCTGCATGTTGGAATCCAGTGCAGAGGGGTTTCTGTTAAAGTCAACATTGACAAATGCTAATCAGACATAGACTTCATTTATTGCCCTGGAAGATCACGGCCAAACATCCATACTGAATCAGCAGAACTACCCATGCCACTTACAGTTCAAAATATACAGACTTTCAGCTGATTGCAATGAACAAATCAAACAAGAGCAATTGAAATAGTTGAACACAACGAATGCTTCAAGTGGCTTCCGTACCTTCAACTGAAAATGCAACTTATAATGATTTCTTCAGTCTCAAATTTATTCAACCCCTTCATGGCAAGCATCTTTAGTACTTAGTAGAGCACCATACTGCTGTTATGACCTGCTGAAAACGAGATGCATAGCCAGACACCCTGAGATGATATGAGGAAAGAACTGGTTATACAACTTTAGGTCATACAGAGCTTTAGGTCATATTATTTTGGCACTATTATTCAATTATTATATTATAAGTTCCATAAGGGTCCATTTTAGGATTCCTTTGATTCTTGATATTCTGTTTCAAGGAGTCAGATGTCATTTTATTTGGTCTCCCAAATTTAACAAGTAGTTTCTTAAATGTAGTTATGTAGTTAAATGTAGGCTCTCTTCATGTATTTGAATAAGCCAATTCATTTCTGTAGATACATCTGTAGAATCAAACCATTCCCTAAGTGTTTGCTGATTTGGAAAAGATGATTCATGTGTTTGTGTCATCTTGCCCTTGTGTGTCTCGGTCAAACCTCTTTAGCATGTCTACCAATCTGCTTAATCTCCAAATGGCTGCTCGCCACCTGAGGTTCTCTGATCAGTTTCTTTGAACTGTCCCTTGGTCTCACTTATAATAATCAACATTATTTATTACAATAAACAAATAATCAAGGGTTTGTATTTGTCATCCCTAGATTCTGCAACAGATCGCCCATTGACATAAGGGATGCATTTTCTACTTCTATTTGTAAATAAATAAAAAAACAAGCCCTTTTAGAAAATAAACAACATGCTAATAATTTGTCATTTAGATGATATACTTGAATTTTCTGGCTCTGTGCATTTATGCCCAAATGTTTTTCATTGAAGAAGTTGTATCTGCTGCAGAGATGATTTTATGTTATATATAATATACATTTACATTACATTTACATTTATACACTTAGCAGATGCTTTTATCCGAAGTGACTTACAAATGAGAAAAATACAAGCAAAAAAATATACAGTATATTCTATATCTGTATTCTATATATAATACTCCTGTAGTGTGAGTTCTGAAATGAAATGTTAAGCTAATTAATAGTGGTTGGCGGGTATATTTATAGTTACATTCACAAGCTTCAGGTTGTTCACACAATGCAGTACATTGTGTGTGTGTGTGTGTGAGTGAGTATGTATGTATGTAAGTGCATGTTGATACACACACTGATGTACTGTAGGTGGGAACCACTGGCTCTCATCACCTCTCTGAGTACTGAGTGTTCTAGTCTGGAAGCAAATGAAAAATATATACAAATACATTTGAAATAATTGAGCCACATTAATATGTGTATTTGGCTCCTTTGGTGCCTTGAGCTGTCCAGTAAAAGATCATTTTAGGTTTGGATCATCAATGTTTGTTTTGATTCCCGCTGAGTGTTCTAAGTGAGTCATGATTAACTCAAAAATTATTGAACTGAAATTATTGAAATTGTTAAACCTCTTGAATATAAAGACTATCAGGAAGGGATTATTAAAAATATTTCATTCCAAAATATGGCTTCATAATAATACTTTTGTATTATTGTTATTTGTAAAGCCATTTGTTGGCTTACAGATTATTTTATTATATATAATTACATTAATATTATATACATTCGAAAAATTTAATTACAAAAATGTCGTCTGTGCATATTAAAATCACTAACGTATTAAAACCTGTGCACCAATAAACACTGATAATGAAATGAATGATGAATGCTTTGTATATTTTAGGGAATCTTGCACAGTGTTGCAATAGAATGATTCACAATGATGTCGAGTTGAATAGATGAGGGTTTACATTTATTGGATGAAAATACCTTTCCAGGTGCAGACGGGATAAAACTGTGATGGAGGAAAAAAAAAATGCCGGGTTCATTTATTGGGTTGCCTAAATCACATGCATTTTTAAAAGCGTGAACTCCATGACCATGTGAAGTGAAGTGAAGGCTCAGGAGAACTTTGCCTTCTGACTATTCATGCACACAGCTCTGTATTTAAATGAAATACAATTATCTCAATTGTATAACAATATGAGGAATTTTGTAAACCTCTAGGAATTTGTGTGTATACTGATGTTTTTTTTTTTTTAATTGGATTTAAATTTCCTGTTTGTTGCTTTACATGGAACTGTCCCTAAAATATTCCTGACAGTCCATTTTTTTCCATCTATAACACATAAATTGTTTAAACTGTGCAGCAATTGTACAGTTTAAACAAGATATTTCACATTATCTGTATCAGCTGACAGTTTTATGTGTCATGTTTTATAAAGCAAGTGTGTCCCAGTGAGAGGAAAAGCATCACGGGGTCCAGTGTTGCTGTTGACTGTGAGGCATGTTTCCTTGTGGTGTGACTGGAAGTGCTAGCCACTGCCATCACTCTTATTTGATTCGTACAGGGACTGCAGTGAAAGAAAGGTGCAATACATCATAGAACTTCACGCTGTGGACAAAAATATAGATATACCTCAGAAGAAATAAGACAGAGTGAGATCAGTTGCCAGGCAAATATATATGCTGTCATCTTTTGCTCAGCTTCCTGCTGTGTATCATCATGTGTCTCATTTGAATGGTGCAGGAGCTCTATGAGTACATCCGAACATAGAGGAAAGCATCTGTACATCTGAACTTGTGTAAACATTTCTAAGAAAACTCTTTGAGCACTTTATCCTGATGGTAATTTTCCAGCTGCTCCCTTTCCCAGCTGTGCTTAGCAACTGAGCCAGCGAGCGTTGTGAAACAAAGGGGCCACTTAGCTATTCGCACATATCAGAACGGCATAATTGCGCTTCGTTCGACAGTCCTGATTGGCACTGACTTTTATAATAGTAGCTATGTACAAATGTGTGGACAAAAACCTCTAACACTAGCCCAGCTAGCATAATTATTTCTATTGTGAGAGAAAAGAATGGACACTCGCTTGCATTTGTGTCTTAACTAGTGGTCTCAATGCTCCTATTTGATACCGGAAATATACCATTATATACATTCACTAACTTTCATCTCATTCGCTAATCCTTTCAGCTGCAATTTCATTTGAAGTCATGCCAGATTTCTTTGGTGACAAATTGCACCCTGAAGAAGAGGCCTAAAAATAGCAAATGGCTTTCATCCTTGCCCATGCCCTAAAGATCTAGTGGCACATCTTAACATTAGAACACAGCAGCCTAAAGAATGGTAGAGTAGAGTGTATTGGCCTTCAGTAGCAGCATTGTGGAGGAAAGGCTGCCTCTGCATCCTCACAAGTAAACTGTGACCCGAATCTAAAAGACATATTTGTTGTAATTAATTCGGACAAGGAGAAGGAGATGCCTTTGATACAAATGAAGGCTGACTTTCTTCACCAGTATTCTGTTTTGACTTTGTTCTCATCTCTAATCATTCAACATTAAATAGCTTATCGTATTCATTTCAGCCATTTTTTTCTAAACACTTTTCACTCATCTTTTTGAGATTGTTTTATTCCTAGCATGTTTAATAAAGAGCTGTGTTTAATTTATCTGTGCTCAGTGCCTGTCTCCCAAATAGTATGTCAATATAGTGTACCACCAGCTATATAGTGGAGTAAATGTGTACTTCAATTGATGGTATGTAGTTTGGTCATAGATTGTGCTGTACTCTATATGAACACAATTTCAGCCAAAACAATCACGGTCATCTCTAACACTCATTAAAACTTTCTTATTATCAAACCTTCCAATGGTAACACCACTATAGGGTCTGAAACGTCACACAGCCAGTGTGATCTTTCACTGTATCTCATCTAGATGATAAAAAAAGCCATATCACACAATGTGGAAAGAACCAGCACAATTAGTCAGGCTTAGTTGATTCTGAGTGTATTACTGTTACAGAGCCAGACAGGTGTGTACACTGACAGTCGGTTGGTTTTTGTCTTATTTACATTTTCATATTTGATATTTTCCAGACTCACATTCAGTCTTTCAGTGCGACTTTGAAGGTGAATTCACTAATTAACCGCAAGACTGAGACTGAAGACAATTTTAGGAAATTAATCACAATGAAACACAATGCCATGGGCTGAAGAGCCGAGATCACAAATCATATAATGTGCAAAATTTCAAGCAACCAGAATAATTAAATAGGCACAATTCATGAGTATAATGGAGATAAGATATTAGGAGATTCATTATAAGCATGAGCTTGATAGAGTTTTGAATTTCCCATGTACTTATTTTATTTAACTAGTCCTGTTGTGGCTAAGTGTGAGTTTAGATATTCTGAGATTCCATATTGTACTATTCGTGTTTTTCCACACTTTTTATTTTGCACGTTGTTGTCATTTGATTATTTTTACCTTGTGAGGTTCCTGTGCTCTTGCAGTCCTTCATGAACAAACTAAATAAAATGGGTGTAGCTTAAATAGGTAATGGGTGTTAATGCTGGAAGTTTACATACACCTTGCAAAATGTTAACCATTAAAAGTGATCATAAAGGTTGCATTTTTTTAGCACTGCCCTGAATGGGCTATTTCACACAACAGATTATTACATATAGTCCACAAGACACAATAATAACTGAATTTATACAAATGAACCAGTTCAAAAATTTACCCTTGATTCTTAATACTATGTGTTGTTACCTGGATAATCAAAGACTGTTTTATGTAAACTCATGAACAGGATGATCAGTGAAGTTGTTATTATTTTGTTTAAAGATGTTTAAAAATATTTTCTTCATTCTGATATTTATGTTTCCCATAATATAAAAATTAATAACAATTTACATTGATTATCCTGTTAAAACTTTTACATCCCCTGGACCTTAATGTAGTGTGTTACTTTCTTGAGAATCAGTGAATGTTTGCACCTTTTGTGGTAGTTGTGTATGGGTTCCCAAAGTGTTAATAATCAAGGTTATGTAAAAAAAAAAAAAAAAAAACCCTCTATTCTCATTCAAAAACAACTCAAGCATCTTCACTTTGCCAGACACTACTGGAGCTTCAAATGGGATCGGGTTCTATGGTCAGATGAAACCAATATTGCGATTTTGGACAATAAACACCAGAGGTGGTTTTAGCACACAGAGAGGTTGCAATTTGGAAAAATACTTCATGCCCACGGTTAAATATGGTGGTGGCTCTTTAATATTTTGGGGTTGTTTTTCTGCCAGAGGACCTAGACATTTCATTAGGAAACAAGGCATCATGGACTATCAAATATCAAAAGATATTAAATGAGAACCTGACTGCCTCTTCCAGAAAGCTTAAGCTGTGGTTGGATCTTCCAGCAGGACAATGATCCAAAACATCAAAATCAACACAAAAATGGTTTGCTGACCAAAAAATGAATGTCCTGCCATGGCAATTTAATCTTCCTGGCTGGGGAACAAGGGAGGCTGATAACCCATGAGCAGTCAAAGGGTGACATACCGGTGGTTGTACTGGTCATGGAGTTGTGGGTGTACTCCACCCATTGTAACTGGGAGCTCCAGGTGGAGGCGTTATAGACCTTGACACACCATTATTGCTGCTTCCAACTCCTGATTTTCCTGCTCTGCCTGGCCTTTTGTCTGGGATAGAAATCCTGAGGATAAACTCATAGTTGCCCAGTGGGCATTACAGAATGATTTCCACACTTGGGAAAATAACTGGGGTCTGCAGTCGGAGACAATGTCCTGTGGGGATGCCATGCAGCCGAGCATGTGGATGAGAGGAGGTCAGCAGTTTCTCAGGTGGTGGGGAGCTTGGGAAGAGCCACAAAGTGTACAGCTTTAGAAAACCAGTCTCTGAGGTGAACAGCTTTTTGAGCTTATTGAAGTCAGCTTCTGCCTCAAGGGTCCACATGTAGAGGGTGGAGGTGAGCCTAGTAAGTGGTGCCGTGACCTGGCTATAGTCCCTGATGAAGCAGCAGTAACAATTAGTGAACCCAAGGAATCATTGGCGCTGTTTCACGGTCGTTGGTCTGGGCCACTCGACTACGGCTCAGCTCTTCTTGAGTCGGCCTTAACTCTCACTGACATACCTCAGGAAGGTGACTGAGTGGGCATGGAACTTACACTTGTCCATCACCTGATGATCAGGCGGTTCTCCAGGAGTCGCTGTAGGACTTGTCGGACATGGTGGGTTTGCTCATGGGATTTTGGGAGTAAACTAGGATGATATCCAGATACACAAAGGTAAAGCAGTTCAGGAAGTCCTGGAGTATGTCATTGACCAGGACTTGGAGTAAAGCTTGGGCATTAGTGAGGCTGAACAGCATGACAAATTATTCAAAATGATGGTATGTGTTCCACAGGTATAGTTTAGTAAAGATGGTTGCACCATGCAAAGATTGAAGGCTGAACTGAGGAGAGACAGGAGGTACTTATTTTTTATGGAGATTGGCCTTTTTGGCCATTAAGAAGAACCTGGCACCCAGGGGTGAGGAGGACTGTCAGAAGATGCTGGCAGCGAGGGTGTCATTAATGTACTCCATGGCCTCTCTCTCAGGACAGGACAGGTTGTACAGTCAACCGGATGGCAGAGTAGCCCCGGGAAGGTCTGTGGTGCTGCTGTACGTGCAGTGAGGTGGTAGAAAGAGGACCCAGTTCTTGCTGAAGACCTCTCCCACATCATGATATTCAGGGGAAATGGATGAGAGGTCTGGAGGGCTTAGTGTCAGAGGACGTTTTGCAGCCTTAATGGGTGGAAGGGCCGATTCCAGGCACAAGGTGTGGCAGAAGGAACTCCAGTTAATGACCCTCCCAGCCAACTAGCCTATCTGATAGTTGTGTTTCGTTCAACCAGGAGTGACCAAACACCAGTGGAGTACATGGGGAGGAGATGATGTTGAGCCATACCTGCTTGCTTTAGTTTCCCGAGAGACCCAGGTCAGTAGAGTGCAGAGCAGAGTGTAGCAGGAAGTGAGCAGCACGAAGCGTGAGTAGTAGAACTGGAACATGTGGAGACAAACACAATGTGCACAGGGTAATACGATGAGGGAAAACAATGCTAAACACTGGCATGGAAAGACTCTCACAGGGCGGACCTTTCTAATTTAGGCCATGCCCACTTTGGTTTTATATACAAATACAGATAGAACTACATATGCAGACCCAGTGCCATTGCATTACACCTCTAATAATTTGAGTCAACCGACACTTCATAATGTAAATAGTCTTTATTAATAATGAAAGTCATTGTATGATTGTCACAATGATTTAATAAGACGTTAATATTGTAATATTAGCATTATTAGTGGCTGTTCATATATGACTGTTCATCTACATGCTTTTTTAGTTCCTGCTGTGCTAAGGATTTGTTCATGTATTAACTCATCATTACGAAAGCATTAGTTTAGTATTAATATATATGCTTATTTGTAGACATTATAGTACAGTGTTACCACTCACAGAGCCAAGACAGCAGAGGATTAGTTTTTGCCAGTGGAGGCGCATCCAAAAATAGGCCAAAGCATGTGACTCCATGTCTGTCTATAGCTCTCATCGATCCTTCCACCAAAGTGTCTGGCATTCTAGGAAAACTCAGTTTCTGTCTCGCCCTCTGTTTCTCTTGACAGAAATGTGGTAAATATATTGAGGAAAAAAAACTACTCTAGTGCTTGTTTGTCAGCCTTCCCATTTGTACACTGTATAGGATGAAATAGATGACTTTGTTGGAGAAACTGATGCCATGTATGAAACGCTGATCTCAGCATCTGCAGTAACAATTTCAATAGAAATTCCCTCTCAAGCTACACTCTTTATTTGATTGTTACTGAAAATTATATTTATTCACATGCAGTACTGGCTTAGGAAACTACTTTAAAGGTAGTTTTCCCAAACATGTATACATTCCTTCTTTTCTCGCTGTTTGCAAGACTTGTCTCAACCCACCCTCTGAAGTGTGACAGAAGTTGTGGAAGCTTGGGAGGATCTGTGTATTTTCAACTGGACAAAGTAGTTCAGCGCAGGCTTGTCGGCCATTAAAATGGCAGCATTAAACTCCCTCGAGAAAAAAAAAACTTCACCACTTCCAGAGAAAGCTGCATTTTGAGTAGAGTTTCAGATGCTCTCCAAATGAACAGCGCATTTTAAAATAACAGGGTCCTGACCTGCGTCTTCACACTCGGCTGGTGTGTGTTAGGCTTGTGTCACCTAAACAGATGGAGGTGATTTGTTTTGCGCTCCCCCTGGGGAGACAGAGTCGATGCTGGGCTGAAACTCGGAGAAACAAGACTCTTACCTGTGTGTGGATAAATCAAGAAGAGGTTAGCAATATGAGTGGTTAATGATGGGAGCCATTACATTTTATTGGTACAATATCAAAGACCCCGCAGGAAGATTTCCTCTGTGAGTGACGACGGACAGTGATAGTAAAGAGATTTGAGGTTTGAGATGAAAACGGGTTGGAATGCAACTGTGTTTGTGTGTGTGTAAAACCCTAGACAGTCTGTAGAAGACTGAATGATGGTTCATACACAGGATTTCTGAGCAGTAAGGGGAAAAATTAGAAGACATATGTTCACAGGTCCTGCCTCTCTCTCTCTCTCTCTCTCTCTCTCTCTCTCGCTCTCGCTCTTGCTCTCGCTCTCTCTTAGCTACAAAGGATGAACAGCTGAAGCTCTCACACAGTTGAAACAGTGAGAAAGCATAATTTCCTGTGTTAATGCATGAACATGCATATACAGTCTTAATAGAGGAACAAGTAACATCATATTCTCATTCAATATATGATAGGATTTACTCTTATTTTAATATCCTTTTCCGTTTCCCCATCAAGGACATGTCTATTTGTGTTTTTAACAATAGCTATTGATGAGACTTTTGAATTCTTCAGTGCAATAGTAAAACATTTATTATTCAGAAGCATAAAATTGCTCAGGGGTATGTAAGGAAGCTTAGACTTGTCAGGGTTTCTTGCATTTTGCTGCACTCTAAAAGTAATGCTGGTTTTATAAATCAAAAAGATGTCATGTTAATGTTTTCATTAATCCAAATCAAACGATCTTTATTTTCATCTCTGAGGATCGATGCTACCAGCCAGCTTGACTGTGCTTAAACAGAAATTATAAATCCCTAAAACACATTAAGTATGTTTATATTGAATTATTTGTGATGTGCTTAGCAATTCTGGTGCTATTTATTTGGTTGATGCTGTATATTCATTGCTCCAGTGAGAAGTTAGCAGTTCTCTGCCCTGCTGTCACAGGGGGATGTTGCTAGGGCAGTTACAATGATGTTTAATAGAAGACAAGGATGTAAACTATCTAAAGGTTTCACCGTTTGCACCTAAAAACAAAACATCAAGAGTGCTTGTTCTCCCTCACCATTTTGCAGCAATGTTCAGTTTCACATTAAGGAGAAGTCCAACTCACTAAGAATTAGTGGAGACAGCAAATGTCAGACTCAAAAGTTGCAGAATGCAATACAGCTATAAGACGCAGTTGTAACTCAGCTAGTTAGTGATCTACGAGATGACTAGTATGATGTCAGTGTCGCTGATATTAGCATGAACATTGAAGCTTTGGAAGCTGATCTGTTTGAGCAGTGTGTACAGATGAAGAGGTGAGAGAGCTGAACAGACTACAGGACTAAAGCTCTCTTTAGGTAGAGATAAAGCAAGGGCTAAATCCCCCTGCCTCCACTGTGGGTAATGTAGGAAACTGTTAACTAAAATAAAAACAGACCAATGTGTCGATGGAAGGAGTTCAAACCAAAAATGCAGATTTTAACTATAAAATCTGTTGCACAATTACAAAAAAGATCAGATGTTGAATTATAACTATTAATATGCAAGCCAATCAGAGTATTAAAACTGTCTTGTTTTCAAACATCAAGCACATTTTCAGATTATTACTTTTTCTAAAATATTACATATGAATTATGCAGTGGTGATTGAATGTGTATGTGAGCCCCAGGAATTCTGGTGGTCATGGCCACTACAGGACTACATGAAATAGATCAAATCATTAAAAACGGCAGCAATGGTTTTATCTAGATATCATTGTCACCCTTTGAGATGATTTGTAGGATTAGTTCATGATTGGATGCTAACAATCAATCCAATCTGGTGAGTATTTCAGCATAACTTCCCTCTCAGTATTACAAGGAAGGAAAGGAGCGGGGGGTAGGGGTTATTTATTTATTTATATAACCCGGGGATAGTATCCTCACACATACCCCTCAAAATGAATCTATTTTTTTGTGCTTCAGGATCATACCTCCTATCCCTGGACATTTTGGTGCCAGGATCACTCAGACACCCAAGTCAAACACATCTAATACCTCCACCGCTCTGCAACAGGGCAGATCTTTCAAAAACCATAATTCAGATGTGACAGACATATGTAGCCATAATAATTGCTGCATTATTCTGGTGGGCGAGGTGTAAAATTAGCAAAAAAGGCCAAGCAGAGACCCCAAATTATTTCAGGCACTTAAAGTCCAGGTAAAATTTTACATTAAATTGTGAGTAGTGATGAGTGTATGAGCTATAGAAGTTCTGCTTTGCCCAAACTATTATGTTTTGTGTGTCTGGTGATTAAAGGGAACAGACAAATCCTGCATTCTTAGAATGGAACCAAGGGCTCAAGGTTTATTAGCTTATTAAAAGAGTTTGAATCCTCTCTGATAGGGAAGCCTTCTGCTTTATCCTCTGTTCTAGATTGAACTCTCACTGGTTCACTGGTTTGGTTCCCCAGAGGGATAACCAAAGAACCCTTAAAGTTATTTTATTTATCCATTTTATAAGAAGTGTCTAAAATATGCAATCATAGGTGCATGTTTGTTAACCCCTACATCCTAGACTTGTGTTTCTGTCCTTCTTTATTTTTGAATTGCTTTGAATGTATTTCATCACTCCTGTATTTCAGTGTTTACTCTTTCACAAAGTGTAAAAAATTCTGCCTTGTATTCTGATGCTAATCCCTATAGATATGGCCACGATGTGAAGGGAAGGGGACAGTAAAGTAGCACTATATTTTAATTATGGGTATATTTTAAGCACTATATTTTAATTTATATTTTAATAAGTACAAAAATAATTGCCAGTAGTGGTGGAGGCTGTGATTGAAATGAATGAAAATATTTGCAGCAAGAATGTTCATGTCTTTTCAGTGAAAGACAAAAGGGACAAGCTTAATTATAGGTGAGAGGTAATGCTGCATCCAACAAGCTCTTTAACCTATTATCTATTGTTTTGACAGCAATCTGTGCATGATTGTGTGCATGGACACTTAAAGGGATGTTACCTCAGGACTGTTCAGAATGATTTAGAATTGTCTATATCAGCTGCTGGTGTGGAGCAGTGCACCAGAGGAGCAGTATATGTGTTTGTGTGGGTGTGTGGATGTGTGTGTGTTTGTAAGAGACAGAGAGACAGAGAAAGAAAAAGAGACAGGCAGCTCTTCCTGTCTTGCCCAAAGATGGCAGTGTGTTCCTGCAGGGGAATGGGAAGAGCAGGTCATGAAAACAGGACGTTTATCCTCCATTAGAGAGCTGTTCCTGACAAAGTGCAGCTAGTGCAACGGCAGAATACTAATATCACTGCATCTCTCTCTCTCTCTCTCGCACACACACACGTTTTCCTATAACGCACAATTGCGTTCATTTCACTGAGGTGAAAACAAGCGTCTCCGACAAACAGCCAATAAACACTGTGCTGATATTTATCACCCTCTTTCTTTTACTGTCTTATTTTCTGCAAGGGTAGAAACTTACACACACACACACACACACACACACACTGCACTAAGGCATGTTCACACATTCATGCATGCCATTCCATCAGCCATTCCATATTCACTTTCATTTCGGGGCAATTTCAGGTTTGCATTTAAGCACAGCTGAGATAAGACTTCCTACATTTTGCATGAGAATCTGCCAGTTTTTCTTTTCTTTCTCATGATAGCACTGATCACCATCTCTAACATCTTTACTTTGTACTTTAATCTTTTGACCTTGCTGTGTCCACTCAGTAAACAACAGTTTAATAACACTACTTACAATGGCCAGACCTGAATATTAATGTTCTTATTATGATGGAAAGTGGCATATGGCTACATCTCTCCATATGCCATGGATCTGGATTGACAAGTGGTCAGCAAGGATTTCTCTGAAATAAGACTTTTTTTAGCCTCTTTTCCAGTCATAGAGAAATCTCATGTGGTATTTCCATTTCAAATTCGATGTTGGTCAACAGCTGGAGAGCCGTAATTCCCAGACATGCTTTATATTCATGTTGAAAAATCCAGTATGTCAAAGTAACTGGTTCTTGGTAGAAAATGCAGGCTTTTCCTCAAGGAGTGCATGAGGAAATTTCACAGCATTTACATGTGTGTTCAGTATTTTGTATGCTTTTTCCAGTCATCAGCTTCACACACCTACGTTGCCTGACCTTTGTGTGTGCACTGGTAGACGACAATCAAGCACCTGCTAATGTATTACGAAGTCTCATTTGCCCTCACTACTGTGTTGTTTGCTTAGATGTTTACATATTCGACTGATTATTGCTTTTTCCTTCATTTTCTATTCATTTTACACAAGCTGTTTTTATTGTTGTCCTGTGGAGAAGCATTATTTCTTTTTGATAAATACAATATTTGAACATAAAACATGTCTTTATTAATCAGTTCTTCACTTCCAGTTCTAAATGACTTCAAAAATAATAAGAGGAGAGAAAATTTTGTAGGAAAATCTTAAGAGATAGGTAAATATTGAGGGTATAACATAGTGGTCACCAACCCTATTCCTGGAGATCTACCTTCCTGATGACTTAAGCTCCATATATGTGCCTACTTGACCATCATTGCCTTACGAATGTCTTGATAGACTAAAACAGGTGTGTTAGATTTTTGTTACAGGTGAAACCTGCAGAAAAGTAGATCTCCAGGAACAGAGTTGTATCTGTATGTGTATCTGTTTAGTACTAGTTAAACTCAAAGTTGTTGTTTGTTTGTTTGTTTTATAATTAAACATGAACGCTACCACTATGCCCAACTGAAACAATATAATACATAAAACAGAGGTAGAAATGCCAGCACTGCCAGCATGGTGTGTGAATTTAGGCTCTTAGTCTTAGAATCTTAAGCTCCTTATCCTCAAGTACACCACTCAAGTTCATAGTCTAACTGTGTGTGTGTGTGTGTGTGTGTGTGTGTGTGTGTGAATGTGTGTGAATGGGTGAATGAGACACAATGTAAAGCGCTTTGGATAAAAGCGCTATATAAGTGCGCCATTTATATATATATATAAAATTAACTGCATGTGCAGAATAAATATATAACTAAAGGGATATATATATATATATATATTTATATATATATATATATATATATATATATCCCTTTAGTTATATATTTATTCTGCACATGCAGTTACTTTTCCCTCTCTATTATTTAACTATTGGTTGGTACTATTTCCCAAAATCTAAATAAACTAGTAGCCTAATTTAAACCACTGTGATGCTCATCAGGCAGTTACTGAGATGACTGAGTGAATGCTGAGAATTGTGAATGGGATGATGAAATATGGTCTATCTTTGTACCTCAAGCTTTATATCTCAACTCACTCACACTCACATGAAAGTAAAACATTTTTTGGTTGCATCTTTTTCTGTCCAGTCCCAAGACACACTTCTAGTCTCATTCAAATGCCCTGTGAAAGCTTTCATAAAAACAAACAAAAAATAGTATTGCACCTCCTATTCATACCTATATTTGATAATGTATTTGTGATTTTTGCTGGTGGGAGGAAAAAGGACACCTTTGTGATAGCTTTATGATCCTTTACACAGTGTGGGCTTTGTTAGTTTATCTTGTTCTCCTTCTTTTTCCTCACCTCAGCACGCTTCTCTGGTTCAGAACAAAAAGCAAACAAATATGGCCTTGGCTGAGGAAAGGGAAGAGAGGTACATACTCTGAGCTCCAGCATGCACTGTGCAATTTTTTCGTTGCCAGTCTCTAGACTGCAGGAAAGTGTTTTTATTGGACATGACTGTGTGTTCATCTCCACATGAGCCTGTGGTGCTCTCTAGGCTAGGAATAATGGATCAAGCCTTAGGACACAGACATGGCATCGCTGGTCTTAGAATACTATCTCTGTCAGACAGAGCCACGAATGGTGATGTTCTAGCACACAATTCGAAGTCTTTCCATTTTTTTTCATTTGGAAGGAATGGAGGTGGGGTAAAGGTGGTGAATTGTGACCCTGTTGCAGTGAACGGCCAATAGACATACAGTGGTGTGAAAAAGTGTTTGCCCCTTCCTCATTTCCTGTTCCTTTGCATGTTTGTCACACTTAAGTGTTTCGGAACATCAAACCAATTTAAACAATAGCCAAGGACAACACAAGTAAACACAAAATGCAATTTGTAAATGAAGGTGTTTATTATTAAAGGTGAAAAAAAATCCAAACCATCATGGCCCTGTGTGAAAAAGTGATTGCCCCCCTAAACCTAATAACTGGTTGGGCCACCCTTAGCAGCAACAACTGCAACCAAGCGTTTGCGATAACGTGCAATGAGGCTTTTACAGCGTCCTGGAGGT
>JAFFST010051325.1:98191-110269 GCA_022414735.1 Noturus placidus | reverse complement strand
GTCTTGATTAGTCCAGAATTTGCTTGCTCTGAGAATTTTGCTGGCTCTCAAAAAGATACATAAAACAAAAAAAAACTCTAAAAACTGAACAGAGAACAAAATACACAAACCAAATGGAGACTAGGAAGCACTCACACTAATTTACACACTAAATACACTGTCATTTCATAACAGCAAAGGAACCCCAAACACACTGTAAGCAGATTCATCTTTCAAAGTTTGTTCAGTAGCTTAAAGACACACATCTTTCACCATGCCTGTTTTGTTATCCTCTCTGTGTTTTTTTTTTTGTTTACTGCTTTGTGGATTTTAACTAAATATTCTGATTTTGTGGATTAGTACACTATTCTTGGTTCTATGTACTACAGTGTGAAATTTAGAGCATGGGTAAACCGTTGCATATACAGCAAGAACAGATGTGTAAGACAGGGAACCTGTGAGACCTGCAGGACACAAGCAGGAGCTATTATTTATTTATTTATTTATTTATTTATTTATTTATTTATTTATTTTTAACTCTCATAAACTCTAATACAGGCGGGAGCAGATATGAAGATATGAAGCTCAGATATGAAGCTTGTAAAATAACCAAAGCCTGTGTGCACAGTGCTCATTTATCACATTCATTCATTCACCTACAGTAACTGGTTTATCCTGTTAAGGGTCCATTTGTTTAATTCATTTATTTGTTTGTATTTTGGAAAATAGAGGTAACTAAGTTCATATTAAAATAGCAAGGGCAGGTGAAACAACAATAACACAGTAGTGGGCGAGATTAGTTAGAGAGTAGAAGCAGTTTGATTTGGGAAAAAAAAAGTCAACCAAATACCTCTACACTAAAGCCAATCAAATACAGACAAATAAACCAGTGTATGACTGTATAAGAGAGAGCGAGAGAGAGAGAGAGAGAGAGAGAGAGAGAGAGAGAGAGAGAGAGAGAGACTATGAGGTCACTAGCTCTTATGCAAGAAAAAACCTTGATATTAGCATTAATTAGGATGTGACCAACAGAAATAATTCTGAAATCAAAACAATTTACAAATATTAAGACAAACCATGTGAGTGGATCTGCAGGAGAATCAAAAGCAAACAGGATATAATTAAGACTTTTATATGTGTAATGTTCAGCTTTGGAGATTATATTCTTTATCGAATGCTTTAGTTTCCAGTTGCTAATAAGGACCAGACAGTAACATGAGTGCGTCTTGCATCACAACAAAGCGGATGACCTCTACCGATTGTCCAGCCCATTTAGCATGAAGAATAATTATCTCTCTAATTTAGTTCTCTAAGCAAGACCAATCCATTAAATCTAATCCTCTATATTTATCCTAATATAATCTGTAAAGAGTCAAAATGAAGCACTTTTTTCCCAAAAGAATCATCCCAAGTGGCTGTGTTTCTAATTGCTGAGATGATGCAAGGCAAACACAAAACTCCAACTCAAAGCTCTGATAAACACTCACTGGGAATTTTACTGTCCAAACAGTACCTCATACAATGAACTCAATACACAATGATGTGTGATTATTATTAAGACTATTACTATTTTACTATTAGTAGTTGTAATATTGTTTAAAGTATAAATGTGGACCCTCTTACAATGACAAACGTTTTAAACAGATACAGTATGATCATTAGACAATATCAAGATTCCTACTTACTTAAACTTTAGATTGAGGATTTTGGATTGCTTGTCCTGTGTTGTGAGATTTGAGTGGAATACCTCTCTTAAAAACCATGCCTGAACTAAAAGCAGCCTCACATTCTTCTTGAATATGTCATATGTCAACTTTCTATAGAAATTACATAACAAAAATGTGTCATAAAAACACAGGCATTGACTTAAATTATTCCAATCATGTACACTGACACCAAACACCACAGTTCTGAGACATCAGTGGACGGTCATGCTCAATGAACAGCTGCTTGATCAACACTGTGTGATCTGTTGCCAGTTATTATGCAATAGAGCAGAGAGTAAATTCACTGTCTCCATAATAGTGACCCATATTAGTTGCGTGATTAGTGAGATTTATGAACACACATTCCTGAGTAGCGAACTCTGCACACATCTGCTGAAACAGGGGGAGCTCAAAAAAGCTTCTGCCATAAATATTTCTTTCTCTGACAGAAGATTTACATCTTAAAAATGGAGTCTTGATGTACCAGTTTTGGCATGTACATGCCAACATGAGTTTATAATCTCATCTGGCTGACTACTAGTAGTGAGTGCATGTAAGATTCCATCAGACATATTCAGTATTTTAGAGAAATACATTCAATGAAAGCATTTCCCCACTACTAAACACTGAAGAGTATGCATTTACCTAGGCAATGCTGATTTTAATTTTTAAATAATTCCTTATCTTATCCTTAAATTCTTTTTTTAAAAGTTCTATTATGCACTTCAACCATACCAGTTTTCAGAAAGCCATGCAGTTTTGTTAAAAGGTTTATTGCTTAGTTGTGTATACATATTACCATTACTGCACCTGTACTAACCAAACACAACAAAGATTTAAAATTAAAAATGATAAAATATTAATTACTAAGTCACATGCTTTTTTATTATTAAACTCTGCTACAGAAAGTTACTACAGTGACAAACAGCCTATTGCAGAATGTGAACATGATTTAGATATTTAAAACATATTTTAGAATCAGTGATATCTAACTTTGTGTACTAATATTTTGCTGTTATTTGCTGCCTGTGGAGTAAAATGCAAAATGAAGCATGCGGGGTTGAAACAAACCACTCTGATGTTGATTAAAAGGTTGTTGTGCCTTGTTATTGTATTATAATCAGACCCTGGCTCCATATAAAGCTAAAAGCAAAATACATAGTTTGTATTTTTATAGACAAATGATAGATGCACCTCCTCCTCGGAGAAGAATTTTGCATAGCTCATTTGGTTACTTTATATAAGAACAAGAACATAAGAAGATTTTCAAATAAGCTGTGTCAGTTTGTAGACATAAATTAAACATTTACTCAAGCAGTTTTTCACCAGACAACTTATTTATTACTGCTGGAATCATTTTCTTGATGACTACATCTACTTTTATTCAACTTTTATGTATTTACTTATACCTTTACCTATTAGTGTATTTTTATTCTTCCCATCACTATTTATTTCTCATTTTATACACACACAGATTCATAAACATAGCACAGTATCTAAAATTAATCCTGAAGCTTCTGCACCACTGGTGAACTCATGTGTTAAACTATGTTGGAACTGCACTTGGTGTTGCTGCATAAACTTGTATAGTAGTTAAGTTTATATGGAGCATGTCAAAGTGGTTCCTCTATATAATTTTCTCAAGAGTAAGCTTGGTTATGTTTGCAGAGAGTTTTTCTTTCAATGTATGCAAGATCATTTTCAGTACTTCATGTAATTTCCTTTCTGTGTATTTAAATACATGCTGAAAAAAAAATTGTATCTGGATCCTTTTTTTCTGCCTGAATCCAGGACAAAGTTAATATAGTGATAAATGATCTGTTTTTAAGTTCTGTAGTAGACTGGAAGGTGGTAGGGATAGGTACTGATTCAAGACATACTTTTGGGTTATCACAGATCATATATATTTCAGCTTCTCTCTCTTTGTCTTTCTGCTCTTCTTCTTTGTCTTTTCTTTATCTCTCCTAATCTGATTTGTGTGTGTAACTTCAAATACATGCTTAAAAATAAATAAATAAATGCATAAATACACTAAAAAATTGTTTAAAAAACACTCTAAAAAAGCTATAAAACAATGGCTACATGTCCAACACCTCCACCTGTTTGCTCCCGCTTTAAAGGAGAAAAGGAGAAAATTAAAGAGAAATTAAACATTATACTGAACTAGACCTAGCCTGGAGGGTTTCTGTATAAGACTGAACCACTTTTATTGCAGAAGCAGTCAGGTTTGGGTGACCAGATTTACTTTGCTGATTTCATGACATACCATTCTGTTGTTTAACAGTTCAGTAACTTTGAGGTATTCACCTGTTGCACAAGGTCATGACAACCCAATACCTGACTTTGTTTTGGCTGAGGGGATGTCATACTGAAGCAGGCTACTGAAAAATATTTGTCTCTCTGTTATGCTGGAGTATAGGAGTTCAGTGTTCATAGAATGTGCATGAAAAGAGACAAAATATTCCACTGCATAGGTATGCGTATTTAAGAATGGGTCATTTTGAACCATTAAAATTTATGTAGAGGAATAAATTATTTATTATTGTTATTATTATTATTATTATTATTATTATTATTATTATTATTATTATTATTATTATTATTATTATTATTATTGTTGTTGTTGTTGTTGTTGTTGTTGTTGTTGTTTAATGATCAAGAAAATGCTAAAAATGTCCTAGTTACATCACTGTACATTTACCCTCATCAAACATAGCAGGATATACTGTATGCCTTATACCATCCCAAATAGTTTGACAGTTGGTTAACTGCTAGCATCCTTGCTTGCATTGTCACACGGTTGATAATTCAGAATTGATTTACATAATCATATCTACCAATAACCAAATCTTTTAAACTGTACTATAACAACCATGATGTCGCTAATGTCTAACACTATTCAAGTTAACTACCTAGCTAGCTGACTATTTAACTGCTAGAAAATGAATTAATCTTTGTCACAGATAGACACGTGTCACATTTCAGTATCTGCATCTCAGTTTGCATTGTTTATTATCAGGGACTTGTTTAACTGTAGCAAAACCTTTCAAAATATATAAAGCACTCTCCCTACGTTAGCTAACTCAATATCATGGAGTTTACATAAAGTTTAGTCTTACCTGTGTTTACAGGTAAAACAATTCCCTTTCATAATTTGCATATCTGGCAGTAACACACGATTATACAATGATATGCTGCTATATTACAAACTGAGCTCATACATAACACATCTTGATTTTTAGAATTTAATAGAAATACAGATATACTTTCAAGTTTTAAATGTTAAAATGTGTCTTTAACCCTAATTGTTTTTTTTTTTTTTTTTTTTTTTTTTTTTTTTTTAGGTTTTCTGAACATTAAATCTTTTAACAGGTACTGTATGTCTCAACCAGCTCCCTAGAGCAGCGGTCACAGCACTGATCGGGGAGTCAGTCATTACAAGGGCTGTCTCAATCACAAAATCTTTCCAATGCACTGGAATGTTGGCTCCCTTAAAAAATCCCACAATGCCCTGCAAAATCCAGGGAGCATCAATGCTTACTATGTTCCCTTACTGGAAATGACGTCATGTTTTCTGAAGCTTCTCAGCTCAAAAAGAATTCACAGCCAACTTCCAGCTACAAATGTAAGTAGCTTGTTATTGTTGTTGCAGCTCTCAAATGATTTCTTACGTTAGTGACTTTTAAATTTATTTAACATTCTATATACAGTTTGTTTGAGTCTAATGACTTGTTTAATGATTGTTATTTTTTTTTAATCCTCTAGCTTGTCTATTCAATTGTTCACCTGTTTGACATATTATGACAGAAATGTGTAATGACATATAACATATTATGACAGAAATGAGTGTTATTAAGCTAACAAATTGATATGACATCTAAAACTTAAATATTTTAAAATTTTTTGGTGACGTTTTACAAAATGAGTATGTAGTCATGTCGCTGAAAATCCAGTTGTTAGTGTCCCAATATGTCAGTGTCCCAGGGTCCTTATCATTGGTCGAACTTATGTACACAATAAACTGACTCACTACCTACTGAACTATGGAGCTGGTTGAGACATACCCAGTATTACTGCATTTTTTATGTCATAGGAACAATAATACTTACATTTCCAGAAATAATGTAAAGCAAATCATTATTACCCTACAGCAGATTTTAAATCGTTTCAGGGATATTATTTTGGAAACATTACAGTCTAACCCGCTTAGAACCTGTTGAATACGTAGTGAATGTTCTAATAACAGCCTCTATTAGCTGCATTAACAGTATGTATCAGCAAGGACACATTTCAATACACCAGATATCAACTAGTATGTTTTAATCGTCAATGGAATAAATCTAACTGGAGCTATGCGGTAGTGTGTGTGTGTGTGTGTGTTTGTGTGTCTGTGTGTGTGTGTGTGTGTGTGTGTGTGTGAATGTGTGTGTGCTTGGGGTTGGGTTTTTGCTGAAGTGGTTGCATTGCTACAAGACAAAATGGAGGCTAATTCTCCCAGTAACCTGGTATCTTGTTTCCCCCTCTCTAATTATACCCTATGTGTGCTTTCCTCAGTCTTAGCTCAGAACAACCACAATTCAGGCCTGCATTACAGGTAAGAGACTATCATCAACCTTCCTCCTTACAAAAGAACATTGACATACCTCCTCACAGTCATAACAGAGGGTTACACCACTCCCACCTGTTCACCTAATAATCTGAACACTCTTTGTGGGGCAATGAGACAGCTTATGTGTACGCAATGAAAATGTTTGGGGGACCTTGAATTCAGGTTTGGCAGGATGTGTGCTTGTGCTTGCACTGAATCTAAATTGATAAATTAAGTTTCCTTCTTATTCAATGTGATGCATAGCAATTCCTGCGCAATTCCAAATTTGGCTGTGTAATGCGTCTCGGGTGGGGTATAGTGGGGTATTTGTGTTTGTGTGTGTGTGTGTGTGTGTGTGTGTGTGTTGGGGGGTGGGGGGGTATTTTGCATCATGCTGGAGTACTGCGCTTGCTTTCCAAACCTTCCAAGAATGTTGATAAGCAGATCCCAGAATGAAATCTCCCCTGCTCCGGCTGTGTCTGCATCTAATCGTTTTATTTACAGTTACAATAAAAGACGAGTCTGAAATGGTTGAGGTGACATAATAAGCGGCCCAGGAACAATCAGAATAGTCCTAAACGCATTCCGCATTTTCACATTAGGCTAATCGCACGGGGGAAGGAAATAAAGACGTCAGGTGGATGAAATGAGTGTAATTGGAGAATAATGTAGTTAGTTTACTCTAATCTTCTGCATAATATTAAAATGTTCTCAATGCTCCCCAGCTGCATGTAATCAGTTCTGGAGGAAGCAGAGAGAGAGAGAGAGAGACAGAGAGAGAGAGAGAGAGAGAGAGAGAGAGAGAGAGAGAGATTTACCATTCGCTTCAGTGAGAGAAGCCTGTGTTAGACTAGTTGTGGGGTGAGAGTGTGATATGTGGACTTGGTATATCACTTCAACCTCATAAAAGTGGTGGCTTAAATCAAGTACACACACACACACACACACACACACACACACACACACACACACACACACACACACACACCTTTGGCCAAGTATTAATTTAATTCAAAAGTGTATTGACCATATCCCTTAACACTTCAGTATGATTTGTTTTTGCTTTTACTCTTGAGTGAAAAATTTCCTACAACAAATATAAGCCTGAATTAAGTTCTTTCTCTTCCTTTGTCTGTCTATCTTTCTCTCTTCTATATCAAATTATCCACAAAAGTTGTAAGACAGTGGAGCAGCACAGCCACCAGTAGCCCAGCAGAAGAATTAGAGGCAAGGTTATTTGTTTTCCCTTTGGCTTCTATTTCGACTATGATTTCGAGGCTTCCCATCGCTCTGAGGCTGTATTTTATACTGCTGTTATTGTGCAGGAAATTGTCATTAGTCAGTGGAACAAATAATGTGGAAACGGTTGTGGTTTTCTCTGCGCCGCATCCAAACACAACAATGAATTAATCAAATTAAAATTCCTTGTTATGCGATTTTGCTTTAATTTCCACAACCAAGCCCCTATTTAACGTTTGACAAAACCAGAATAGGGAAGTCACAGTTAAGGGCCTCTCTAACAGTGTTATATTAAGGAAGAATTATCAATCCTTTAAGCTAATTTGTATAACTTGCAGACTATAAAAGTGAGCAATGAAAATGCAGTGTTTCTGGCTTCCCCCTTTTCCACACCTCTTTAACTGTAACACACATTTAACTGACTTTGTTCTCTCCTTACTGATCGCATGCCATTTAAATAATTAAATCCCACCAAATTAATATAAATCTACAAAAGCTATTACAAATAGACTATTTGGCTGGGAAGGCATCAGCTCATAGGCTCATAGAACTCAATGGCTTCCTACATCCTAGATTCAAAAAACAGCTCATACATGATGACCTGAAAGGCCCTGAAAGACTGTCTGAAGCTGCATAATCTGCTCTGAACAAAAATATTGAGAAACAAATAATTAATTTTAGTTTCTCACAAAGAAGAGAGATACAGACTAATACAAAAATCAACTTAAAAAAAAAATCACTACACTCAGTAAATGCAGTTATTTAAATGTAGCTACAAGTGATGTTCCTGAAACTTCATGATGGATCATTATACTGGTCCAGTATAATAAGCTCATGGGCAAAATAATTTATAAGGTCATTTACATTTGCTACATCAGATGTCCTGCTGCAGTTCTGGAGAATTCTAGCACAATTATGGGTTAGTGTAGTTTACACAGTCTTGTACACTTCTACATAATTGTCTCATTCTCTTTCTTTCTCTCTGTCTGTGTTTCTCTTTCTCTCTCTCTCTCTCTCTCTCTCTCTCTCTCTCTCTCTCTCTCTCTCTCTCTGCAAGTAAATCCTCATGGCTGTGGCAAGTGCCATATGCCCTGACAAAGCCGAGCAAAGGCCTCCAGCGCTGGCGGAGAACAGTCATTAGCGTTGCGCGCCGCCCAGCCACCACAACACATTTAGCCTCATGCTGGACCTTCATTATGACACACTCTTATCAGATGGCATCTCTGGCTGGGCCGTGGCTCAGGGCGAGAGGGGGAAGAGGTTGTGCAGCCCATGCCCGCTTGTGCCCCAGCGGGTGAGGGAGAGCGGGCAAGAGAATTCAGGCAGAAGCCCCTGTGCTGGCAGATGTAGTGGTGCCGGTTTATGGAAGACCACCACAGAGGCAGAAATGGCGAAGGAGCTCTGCTTCAAATGCCTCACACTCATTGTGTCCATGTACGCATGCTGTTGTGCCAAAACAACAGCATTTGGACTAGCACATTTGCATATGCTCACATAAATATTTTTTTAATGTCATTCTTTCACTGTCTTTCTTCTACACACACTCAATTGTAAACTCCTAAGAAAACAAGTTTTAAGCTGTATTACAGACATTGTGTCTGTGCACAAAACCAAAAGCATCTGGCTGGTACATTTACATTTGATTCTCTTTCTCTCTAATTTAACACATACTTTCTGATGCTCACTTAACACAAGAAATATAGAATATTTGTTCTCTTTTACTGACAGTCATGAGCCCATATGTTCCTTTAACAAATGTACAGCTGGATGTCATTTCTCAGCTTTTGTTTTTTTTAAAATATAAAACATAAAAATGCATCCTCTCCCACAGAAATCTACAGGGTCCACACAGGAGATCATCAGGCCTCACTCACAAGATAAAGCCAACAAAATGCACACTTTCTACAAAGCAAATGAATAGACAAGGCTTCAAACCATGAGTCTGCCTGCCTGCCATTAGCAAATATATATATATATATAAAATAAATAAACAATTGCACCGGGAAACTATAAGCCACATGTTAGGACTAATCGAAAAGAGCATCATAGCTTTACTTTCTCCACATCTATTGCTCTCCACATCTATTGCTCTCCGTCTCCACATCTATTGCTCTCTTACCATGCTGATTCAATGTGACGTTTTCAAACCAGGGTGAATGAGAGGAACATTCCCAAACCCCAGGAGATCCACTGCCTCAGCCGCATGGATCTGCAGCTGCAATTGGATTTCTGACTTTTAACTGGGTTAACCTACTTTACTGTGAATACAAATTCAATTGCCACCACAGCTGTTTTATTTGGCGTGCTCCCTCTCTCGCACTCGTTCTCGTTCACTCTCTTGCTCTCTTTCTCTGTTGACAAGCTGTGTAACCACATAGAAAACAATTTCCCTCTGTGGAGCACTGGCAAACCATAAAATTAAAATGAATTGCCATTACATGTTCGCAAAGCAAAAGGGGGCCTTCCTCTTATTCATTCCTCTTGCTCTCTTGCGCTCTCTCTGTCTTTTATTCTTTACTCCCCCATCTCACTCAATCAATATCAATATAATCCCCATACTGTTTTCATCCTCTGCTGATGAGAGTGTCTCCTGACTTTTTGTTAGCTGTCTAATGCCACTATTATTGCAGTGCAATGGCATGTATGTGTCTGTATGCATGCATGCATGCATGCGTGTGTGTGTGTGTGTGTGTGTGTGTGTGTGTTCAGTAATGGTTCTCCTCACTACAACCCTAAACAAAGCCATATGAGCAAGTCAGGAAGTCTTTCAGGACTTTATTAGATGGGTGGGAGAGGAGAGGTTAAAAGCTCCAGCAAGCTGGTAATGTTTAGCTGCTTCATGTCAACAGGAACACAACAACACAGCTGCACACTCCTGCCCCAAACAACCACTCGTCCCCCACTCGTCCCTCCCATCCATCCGTCTGTCCCCCTAGTCATCCTGGCTTCTAGCGTCTGCCAGCTAGGCTTGGCATCGCAGGTCTCACAAGGTCGGCCGTGTGCCTGAGATCAGAATAGCTGTTGCCGAAGGTGTTACCTTGTTTTTATTTTTTAAATATATGTCTAAAGCACCCAGAGCTATGTTTAAGACCTTCCTGGAGTGTGTTGGTGCTAGCCAGAGGCTCATATATAAATGCTGACTGATACTGTATATATTTCTCTTTATTTAGCAAGCTTATCTAGTCTTGTACTAATAGGAAATTTAATTATCATCAGCTCTTAACATAAACATGCCATACATGTCTACCTCCATTGTGGTTTGATGGAGTTGATTTAGTTGACTAGTTTTGAGTTACATCTTCACAGTGTAAGATTAGTCACTAAGCTAAAATGTGTGTTTCGAAGCACTGTGGTGTGGTGTTATTATTGGTAATTGTTTAGGTGAAGGCTATGCATGGTGTTATAGTCATTACTGTGACAATATACTTGGGGGGGGGGGGCTCGGGGGGGGAAATCACTGTACCAATGTGCCACCTAGTGGCTACTTCCATTCCAAGACATTCCAGAGATCAGACTGAAAAACAGAGCAGAAAGCTCTGTGTGGTTAGCAGCACGCGCGCGCCCGTGCACACACACACAGACACACACAGACTCACACACACATGCATGCACACACATGCATGCACACACAATGAAAATAGTTCTCACAGGCTAAATCCACATTTTTGACCACCATCAAATTCACTTCTGGAATGAATATTACAGAAATATCACACGTGCATGTCACTCAATCAATTAATTAATCAATCTATCAACCAGTCTATCAATCAATTAGTGAATAAATAAATAAATACTTGCTTGTTTCTGCTCAACATGTTCCTTTTCCAACTACGGTAACATTTCCCTATCATTTAAGAATGTCATGCATAATCAGTGTAAAGCCTAATTATACTCAATACAATCACAGACATTTGACCTATCATGCCTCCTTCATCTAGACCTGCCCTCACAAGTCTTATCCAACAATTAAGAGTGGGAAAAGTTTAAGAATGAGCCTCATTGTGTCCTTAAATACAATCCTTGTCAACACAGATCTATCTGTGACATTGGCTCGCAGTTACAGTCATTTCCATCAAAGCCCGGTTCTCAGACGGGTGACAGTGATGAGCTCCCGTCACAGCACATAAGTGTAATGCTCTGTGAGCTCTCTGTCTCACACACTCTCTCTCTCACACACACACACACACACACACACACACACACACACACAAACTAACCCTTCAGCCTTCGGTCCAGTCTATTTATTTTTATCACTACGATGTAAATTAGCACTATAAGGACACACACACACACACACACACACACACACACACACATCCCCACAAGGACAAAAGGGCAGATGAGTTTGACCATGCCATAATGTAGATTAGCTGATGGCTTGAAGATTGGAAGGGTTAGTGTGGATATTTTATACTTTATACTATTTTACTTACTGTGGTTTTATAAAACTAATGATAGAATAAACAAATAAATTTATTAATTTTAAAAATAATAAAAGACTAACATAAAATTTGTAGTGATATGACTATCTAGTGATATGATATGATTTTCGACTATATATATATA
>JAFFST010051325.1:77850-93042 GCA_022414735.1 Noturus placidus | reverse complement strand
GAGAAATTGATCTCAGGTGTGGACAACCACAGTTATAGTAAGGGGGGCAATCACTTTTTCACACAGGGCCATGATGGTTTGGATTTTTTTTCACCTTTAATAATAAACACCTTCATTTACAAATTGCATTTTGTGTTTACTTGTGTTGTCCTTGACTATTGTTTAAATTGGTTTGATGTTCCGAAACACTTAAGTGTGACAAACATGCAAAGGAACAGGAAATGAGGAAGGGGGCAAACACTTTTTCACACCACTGTATATGTGACTTTCATATGGGGTTTGGAAACTGACATTTACATTATTTTTGTGTATTTGAATTATATACATGTCACATAAAATGTTTTTCCCCTGTGGTTTATTTCATGAATTAAAATTTTGCCAGTTTTGAATTAGCTAGGAGTAAGATTTGCCTGTAAAAACATAATTCAAAATTATGAGATTTAAAAATTCAGAAAAAAAAATCATGTCAGAAAGTGTCAAAAACACTCAGCATTTTATCAAATCACAGTTTTTATGTTCTACTGAAATTATTATTATTTTTTTATTATTTGTATTTATAATGGTGTTTTTTGTTTTTTGTTTTTATCCCAAAGCCATATCCTGTAATTTCAAATTATGTTTTCCATATACTGTTCCTAGCTTTCAAGCACCATATCAACAACAAACAGAGGTGATTTTAATGTTTTTCTGCACATCATAGCGTCAATTTCCAGAAATGGCAAGTGCAATCTATGCAGCTAAAAGTCTGGGGTAGATATGAAAAAAAAGGTGTTACTGAGCATATAAATGTTTGTAATGTTGGCTGAATGTCTTAATATTTGATTATGCAGTGTCACAATTTGAATAATATTAAGACCCTTACAAGGAGTAAGCGGTTGAAGATGGATGGATGGATGGAAGCTCTTACATTAGTAGGCTATAACACTAACTATTTATATTTTATTTTAGAGTTTTTCCTTCTCAAGTTGTTCTTTGAACCTGTTCAAGAATGTTTGAACTCAACATCTGACCTTGTTGTATAACTGCACTTACAGCACATATCCCACTCAATAATATCCTAAACATATTTTTCTTGGACAGAATGACCAGCTGCCTAAGGACTGCAGGTCAATTGAAGTTTTCTGTGTTAGAATATTGGCTGGATGCCCATGGCATTGCAAGTCATGTGACCTCAGTGGTCTCTAGCAGTCATGTGACCGCACAGCTCCATCTAAGGGCCCTGACCAGCTTCTTTGTCTCCAGAGCTGGGTAAAAGTGTGAGGACTACGACTCTTCCTGGAGATGGCTTTTCATCTCTGGGCAGTTGCTCTTTCTTCGCTCTGGAGCTCCTGACCCACTTCCACCTCTTCTTCCTTTGCTTAAACAGTGAGAAGTGCCTCCCTGCATCTCCTCCCTCTTTCCATTGGTCTGAAAGATTGATGGTGTAGGATTGGACCTTCTGGGCAGGCTAGTCTGAAAGGCTGGCTAAAAGCAAATGGATGCCAGACCAAAGAAGCAAGGCTCAATGGCTCAAGAGAGAGACTGCTTAGTTCCAAAGTGTTTGTGTGATGCGTGTGTCAGCTCTCTCATAACTCAACTTCTCTTAGCCTGGTTCCTGATCTCTCCTTGCCCTAAGGGGCCTCTAAGGATACCTTAGGTCCAAAAGTATGCAGGACTGAGGGTTTGATATGGGTTCACAGTGTCAGAGAGAGGAGCCATGTTTAGACATGAACAAAGGGTGCTCTTGTGCTTATCAGCAAAAGCTGTCAGAAGCATTTGAAGTTTTATTTTAGAAACTGCCTCAGGCCAGTGTTTATAAAGTTCCAGGTAGATTTGGTACAAAAATGTTCTTATCGGTGATTGCCCTATTTGGAGGCTGGCAATTAGTAGTTTCTTGAACAATCAGCATGATTTGGAATGATTAACAATAACAAGATAAAAAGTAATTAGCATATTGTAGCTTGTGAGCTAACATGGACTAAAAATATTTCCCATCAAGGGGGATTTGGTGTTCTCCTTTACACCATAAAAAAATGTGGGTGAAAAAGGTAACTCCAGGAAGGACCATTTTAGGGTAATTTGGAGGTTGACATTTCATTAAGGAAAATACCTTATTTAGTAAAATGATAATGGGTGATTCCTTGTATATTCTGGCTTTTAGACCACAATACATTTAATTATGTATTTATGTATTTAATTATGTTATGGTGACTACTGTATGGTGTATGGTGTACTGTATGTGTGGACAGAATGTCAGTGAGACTGGGGAAAAGGAACATGCATAATGATATTGTGAAATCCTGTTGTTCTAGTAATCATTACAGTCATGCCAGTGTGCACATGTAGTGATAATAAAACTACACTATAAAATATTCTGGAATCAACTCGTGACTCCATTTCCCAGAATGCACCACAAACTACAAACATGGCCAATGACTACAACTCCCAAAACTACACACAGACACATCACCTTATCCTGAGGACTAATCAGAGATACCTGCTCCCAATTACACTCACAATCACACCACACATAAAAGAGAATCTCATATGCAATGTCTTTGTGAAGTAATATATGCAGTTACATTTTTGTTTCTGCCGTTACTAAGCTTTGATGGCTTATTTGTTTTTTTGACTGTTCCCTGGACACTGATTTTCTGTCTTGCCTAATTTGGATTGTTTGTCCCTTGCCTGTCTATGGTTTTGGATTTCTACCTAACTCTGTTAAATTGTCTTCCCATTAAACTGCCTTACCTACATTTACTTGTTTCAGCCTCCAATACATGACACTCAACATGCTCAGAATGATCTCTACAACTCTAATAATTTTGCTAGTTAGATGTAGTCTTTTTTGTACTATTATATTTAGCACTGACTGCTAAATGTGCTTACATTATTTCTCCCATATTGAGAAATGATGTTGATTGCTTCACAAATCACAAACGGGCGGCTGTGGCTCAGTTGGTAGAGCGGGTTGTCCACTAATCCACTAACCGTGGGGTTGGCGGTTCGAATCCCGGCCCGGGTGACTCCACATGCCGAAGTGTCCTTGGGCAAGACACTGAACCCTAAGTTGCCCCCAATGGCAAGTTGGCAGCTCTGCTACCATTGGTGTGTGAATGTGATCTCATTAGTAAGTCGCTTGTAAATGTAAAAATGATATTTCTGTAAAGCTGCTTTGAGACAATGTACCATTGTAAAAAAGCGCTATACAAATTGATAATAATTAATTAAAAGTTTAGCTGTCAGATTATTTGATGGTCAAAGTAGTAAACACTAGAAGTGTAGACAATTAAGCAATATTGCTTGAGCAAGAATCTGATTACCTGCCAAACAGCACCATTGTGAGTGTGATATTGCTTTTATAAACCATTGTGCATTTGTACTCCTTCTAGTTTTCTGGCTAATGTAGCTTCCAGAGCAACAAATCAACATTTGTATGTCTTAACTGGTTAGATTGTTGCCTGTTGCCATGCCAATACACAACCCATAATAAGTGTAGTAATGTTTTCAGTGTAACAAACTATTGCTAGAATTGGAATTTTAAAGAATGCCTCTTGACCAGTCAAATTTGTGAATGAGAACTAATTTTTGTATAATTTACATTTACAGTTATGGTATTTATGGCAAACACCCTTTCCAGAGTGACTTACAGAAGTGTTTTGAATTCTCTATCAATAAATACATCCTTATACTGGTTCACTAGGTCTAAGAGTATTAAGAGTAATACTAGTCTAAAAACCCTGTTGGGGGGTGGTATAGTATGAAAAGCAAGAAATACAAAGTGTTAATTGAAATACTTCTTGAAGAGGCATATCAGATATCTACTGTTGGTTCAGTTCATTCCACAACCTAGGTGCCAGAACATAGAGGAGTTTTGATGTCTGCATTCCTTGTACTCTGAGAGATGCTGGGTCCAAATGAGCTGTGCTAGAGGATCAGAGGGAATGTGGTGCAGTGCAGGGTACATGCTTTAAGGTAGTTGGATGCTAGTCCATTTTTGGCTTTGTAGGCAAGCATCAGTGTTTTAAATCTGAAGCAGGCAGATACAGGAAGCCAATTGAAGAAGAGTAGCAATAGGGTTGTGTGGAAGAAATTTGAAATGTTGAAAACATGTTGTGCAGCTGTATATATGTGTATAATAACATTATGAAATGTAGTACAAGTTATTCCTCTTCCTTAGTGAGTACACATTTTTCTTTGAATAGTAGATTATTATTATTATTATTATTATTATTATTATTATTATTATTATTATTATTATTATTAGTAGTAGTAGTAGTAGTAGTAGTAGTATTTATGAAAGGAATCTGATAGTAGTATTAAAAACACCTGCAGATAAAGCTAATGGTGGATCTGTCTGTGTAGTGAGGGATAGGCCCACAGGCTGCAGGTTAATGAGGCTCTTCTTAGGCATAAAAAACTCGGCATGCATGCAAATTCTCTCTCTCTCTCTCTCTCTCTCTTTCTCTCTCTCACACACACACACACACACACACACACCAACCAGCACATTAGAACCTTGGATAAAGAATCAAGAAATCCTCTCAATGAAATTCTACATGGGAGCACTCAGACATTTACAGTTACCCACTTATCAAAATTAATGTTGATTGCATCTCAGCACTTCGGTAGCTTGACACTGAGAGATCATACAGTTACATTTACGCTGAAGTATATTGCAATGCTGAAATTATGGCGTTACAGCAATGAACCTTCATGTTTGTGTTCATGAGAATTTGCAGGTTTGGTGTGATGCTGTGTGGTGGTGTGAAATGGGAAGTGGGTGAGTTGGCTAATGCCTCTTCATGATTTATTTTTTGTGTGTATGCAGCAGGGCTCATCTAAACTGAGCAAAAGTCAGTTGGCCTTATTACTCCAGTGATCTGATGCTGTGGAACTAAATGCCTTATCTGTCTCTCCTCCAATCTGCACTTTCTCTCCCTGTACTACTTTGCTCTTTCTCGTGTTGTCCGTCTCTACATGCATTCTGTCCTCTTTCACTGGAGCAGCTGTGCTTTTTTGGCTCCAGCTGCAAGATGGTGTGTGTTTGAGTGAGAGAGATTTAGAAAGAAAGAAACAACTAGAGTCGACCTAAAGTTCTGTACATCTGCTTGCATTTGAATGTCTATGTACTCTACTGGGATCCTTCTTATTCTACGACTCTACAATTGTTTGTGTATGTGTAAGTGTGCATGTGTATGTGTATGCAAACGTGTCTGTGTGTGTGTGTGTGTGTGTGTGTGTGTGTGTGTGTGTGTGTGTGTGTGTGTGTTGGGACCCCCTTCCACCTCGGCCCGGCTGAGGAGCTGTAACAGTGCCCAGCAATTACTGAGCTGGCACAGACCTGTATGTTGACTCACACACATATTCCTACTGGACTTTATTAAAACACCATCTGCTGTCAGCTACCACACATTCACACACCAAACACACTACACACAAGCTAACATTCCACATACACATCACACGCGTGTGCACAGACACACCAAACAGTCACACACACCCCATGTAGGTGTGCACTAGAAAACAAGAGACAAGTAGACATTGGTTTAGACAAGCATGTATGTTTTTTTCTCAATTGTATCACTTTAAAAGTTGCTTGAGGAGGTAAAGAATCTGGGCTCAAATAATCCCTACTGCACTAACCTACCAAAAACATTCGATCTCCACCAACCCACAAAGCAGCTGCTCACTTGCCATGGGCATACATCCAGGGGTGAATGAGCGAATCACACACATGTAATCCACCTTATTTTGAACTGTAGGAGAGAGTAATAGGTCAGACTTCTTTTTCTCTGTACAAGACGTTTGTTTAATTATGCTTAAGATGCATATATACAGTAGGTACATATAAAGCTGGCTCTGCATAGTCTCGTTTTATGCCTTCATATGTCAGAAGCACAAATTTCAGCAGAGAAGGAGTGTATCAGTAATAGTAGCTGACAGAGGCATTCTGAGGAGCTAACAAATGTACAAATCTGCTTTGTCTTTTGACAAACATGTTGAATGGTTGCACATGAATCTATATCACTTAGAAAACCAGTAATAGTACAAATGCAAAATGGAGTAGTTTGAAAATTGTGTTGGCAGAAAAG
Organism: Noturus placidus; assembly: GCA_022414735.1. NCBI lineage: Eukaryota > Metazoa > Chordata > Actinopteri > Siluriformes > Ictaluridae > Noturus > Noturus placidus. The sequence goes on along the minus strand of JAFFST010051325.1, from coordinate 86,968 downwards.
GTGCATCACTGCAGTTGTGACAATGAATTTGAATGGAAGTCATCCAAACATTTGCCTGAGAGGTGGAACTATGGACGCAAAAGCTAGAAAGGGTACGATTAAGATTTTACTTCCCCAAAACACTTGCCTTTACTCCTGACATGATTTATAATCACATTATCTGGTGTTACATTATGATGGATTCACTTTAACTCCTCTCAAGGTTTTTTCCTCATGTCAAGTAAGAGATCTTTTTCTTGTCAGTGTCACCCCTGGTTTGCTCATTAGAAATGTAAATCTAAATGTTAAAACTAAATCTGAGTTTCTGTAAAGCTGCTTTGTGACAGTGTATATTGTTCAAACATTATGTAAATAAAATTACATAAAATTTAATCGAAATTCAATATGAGACAAATTTCAACAACAGCTAGCATGTTATATTAGTGAAAATGGAAATAATTATTTTCTGATCTTAGGTAACTCTGGGACAAAATAAATTACACCATACAGGAAAAAAAAAGACATTGGTTTACTTTGTGTTGGTCCTGGTTCACCTTGATTTGGCACCAAAATGTAAGCTATGTCCGTTTTTGTTTTTTTTTTTTTTTTTTTTAATTACGTTTGACTATATATGACCTCAAAAGTCATCAAAAGATGTACTTTTAAAATGATGTTGGCAAAGACATGCATTTTAAACATCTTTGGGATCACTGGGTTGTATTTCATCCCAAAATGCCTTCCAAACTACCATCCAATGTATTTCATAAAATATTTCACATACTGCATACCAAAACATTTACATCCTTTTCAAATGTATTTAAAAATTGACATTTTGATACAATGCAAAAACTTGTAAATGTATTATGTTTTTTTTTTTTTTTTTCTAATGGGACTGAAATGGCTGATAATTGGTTTTACACAAATTACAACAAACAGACTAATTGCTTTGGTACATGGTGGGTAGCTTAGTTTTCAAAGAGTTGGTCCTGCAGTTTGTGAGAACAAGCAGGACATGCCTGTGTGTCTTTCTGACTCGCCCATACTCATACACAAAAACACACAAGCATGTGCACTCTCCAGCCCAGTATGCACATAAACCATGGCTGTTATAGTGGCTTCTCTATTGACTAGTGTAGAATCATGTGGCGTGGCCCAGGTGCTGGTTGAGTCGAGCCCAGTTTCTTTAATGACCGTCTGATGGTAATTTCATTAGGTGTAATTTGCTGAGGGACATGTCATTTAGAATAAGCCACTCCATTTTTTTGAAAGGGCTGGACTGGGCTCCAAGTGAGTACATTATACACCGATTTGGATGTAGAACTGCTGTGTGTGTGTGTGTGTGTGTGCGTGTGTGTGTGTGTGTGTGTGTGTGTGTGTGTGTGGCGGGGGTGTTATGCATTGTAGATAAACCGGATCAGCTTCCCCAGTCTCCCCCATCCATATTACCCAATATAGCATTTAGTCAGGTGTGCGTGTGTATAGTGTTACATATACTCTGCTTGCAAATAGATTACGATTATATATTTAGGTCACATTTACTGCACACTGTGCACAACAGATTCATTTTAATTTTCTCTGTCTACAATGTTGAAAGAGCATTGAGAAAAATGGCATGGTAGGCCTAGGTTACCCATTTTCATTAACCCGGATTATTTAGCTTCAAGCCTCATGATGCATGAAGTAGTAAAACAAGCTTTATTTTATCTTGCATTATTTTCATGCAAGGTAGTCTCTGTGTGCAATCCAAATGAATGCATAAGTTATTGTGCGTTCTAATTCCTCTTATGCACATGTGTAATCATTTCAGCAATATTACCATAATCACATGCTGATTTGTTAACAGCCTCTGCTTGCGCTACAGTCTGACCGAGGAAAGCAAATTGGCTTGCAGTGGGGTTTGTGTGTGTGTGTGTGTGTGTGTTTCTTTCTCTTTTGCTGTGCATGTTCTGGTGTAGGGGGGAATCGCTGGAGCAGAATGCTTAAACATGGACCCAGCTTCCAGTGACCATGCGTGTGTGTGAATTTGTCTGGACTGGACTCTATTCCGGACTAATTGGACTCGTATGTTTGAGACATATTTTTGTGGCTGGCAGGCTTTCTGGAGTGGAATGATTTTTTTTACACACCTGAATCAGAAAGAGATGAGGGCTATAGAATTAAATAAAGAGTTAATGGATAAGGAAGCTGTCATGGTGATGGTTATTGTTAATGCCATGTCTTAGCAGGCAAACACATAATGAAGGATGTGCGACAGTCAATCACAGAAAGCAGATTGGCTGAATTTAAAAACAATAAGGAGATTATTTATAGAAATGTATGCCTCTATAGGGTAAAATGTCATATAGAGGTCAAACCCTTTTATACATGAATTATGAAATCCTAATCAAGGGTTTTTTTTTTTTTCTCTGTGTTTTTACATTCTTTAGGCATACAAAAAAATTACCTTAATTTTACTTTTACATATATTTTTCAAAAAGTTATTGTTGTCCACATCAATGGACTGCATGCATTCAAATGAATAATTAGTGTCCACTCTAGTGGCTGTTATGCAGTTATTCTATTCAAATCCTTGCAATAGCCAGAAAATGGCTTTTGAATAGCTGTCCACTGTAGTGACTACTATGCATGAAAGGGTTAAGGGTTCGTTTTTGCTACCATTGTTTTAACATTAGGACTAATAACAAAGAATTTAATATTATAAATATTATAATATAATATATTAATGTAGATCTTGTTTACAAAGTCAGCAGTTATTAATTTGGGAATATCTTTGTTTCAATGCTTTGGCAGTCAGATTCCTGTCTTGATTGAACAAACTTGATTCAATCCATTAGCTGATTACTAAACCTTCCTCATGTCCCTCCTCTATTTACCAAATCTAGTAAAAAGGCCAAATTCACAGAAGTGATACATATCTTTACAGATGCATGGTAACAAAACAAACTTTATCTGGCATGCCTCATGTTCTTTGAGCTGATTCATGCATTTGATTGCTGGAGCAAAAAACACCTTTTATTGACATCAGAACAAACAGCTCCAGCTGGGTAGTGTGGGTTTCCTTTAATGAGAGCTTATCCACATGCCTTAATTAACATGCACACACTGTTTTATAAGTTCCCACTTTAGTGTGTTCAAAGCAAGCAGTATGGTCACTGCAGGATGTGCATCTTCCTGCTTCCTCTTTTTGTTTTCTAGACTTCATTTGTTCATTTATTAGAACCCAAAGCTGCGGAATAAGAGATAAAAAGGTGAAAAAAATAAATAGATACAGTACTCAAACATGTTGCTAGTACAGAGCAGAGACACCACTTAATGCTTAAAACTAATATATATATATATATATATATATATATATATATATATATATATATGAACAGTTTCACTGCAGTATAAATCAAGCATCCTATAGAATAAACACTTAGGGTCCTACTTATTTCATTATCCTTCTGGTACAAGGGAGAAGGAGAGAGAGATTAGCGCACATGTCTCCCTCTTTGCTGGGACTGTACCTCCTGTCATCACGTCTCTATCGGGCCTTTGACAGAGTGGGCAGCTGAAGACGATGTTTTATGGTGTGTGACATGTTCCAGTGCCAGGCCAGCCCCTCCCTTGCACTCACCCCCTACAGGCAGCTTTTGTCTGGCCTAAATGGGGTTGGATGCACCCCTTTAACTTTGATTTCCATTTGCTATTGTCCTGCATTGATGGGGAGGCTAACTCCATCTGGGCCTGCCTCGCATGGTGCCTTGCTTTCAAAAGGCATATGCTGTCTGTGTGGAGAAGCTCCACACCCGCTGAAGAATGGGCTACTGAAGAAATGATATACACAAGGAGGAGGGAGGGAGAGAGAGAGAGAGAGAGAGAGAGAGAGATGGGATGGGGGCAATATTATTTCATTCATGGCCTCATTGTGTGGGTCTTACTTACATGTGATGGGTTGTTTTATGTATGGGCAGGAGTGCAGAAGTGCTGAGACAAAGGCCCCCGCTGCCATGATAGAGCTTTAAATCGCTCTCAGACTGTTCGCCTCCTGAACTGTGTAAACTCACACATGTATTTTGCATTTAAGGTGCACAGCTTGCTTCCCCCTTCCTCTTAGACAGACCCAAATAAATCTGTTTCTCACAGCAGGGTTCGCCTGCCAAATGGAAATGTTTCATATACTTTAATATGACAAATTTATAATTTCCTTGTATATTGCCATGTTTTTCTTCAGATCACTGCACAAGAACAGCTTTCATCCACAATAGATTTTTGTCAATTCGGTCAGAATTCTGTGGGCACCTAAGCATCTGTTCAAAAACTTGTCCCATTAAAAAAACTCTCATAGATGGGTTTGCCACCTAGTTTTGAGACTTGTATGTGAACTAATGATCTCTTCTGTCTTTAGATCAATTTCTACTCTTCTTTTTAACACCAGAGACCTTTTCTCTTGTTCCTTCTCTCGCGGTCGATCCATTTCAAAGCATCCGAGCAGTCTGATCTAATGAAAGGTCAGTTATAATAGCCCCGGGGGCTTATGGTTTTCCCCCCAACTGGGCCGGACCCCATCCTGTTTCACTGGGATGGGAGGGCAGTTTAGAGCTGGCTGCACAGTGCAGGTCGAGTTGCGAGGGTATTTAGACTCTCTGAAAGGAGGAGCGTTGGATCAAATAGGAGCAAACAGAAGAAGGTCTCCGGGGAGGAGCAGAAGCCCTGCTCCATTTTATAGACTCCCCTCAAAGAAAGTGATTACACATCATTATCCAATTGAAGCTGATTGATGGAGAAGGGTCAGAGCAATATAGCTCATAGCTGTGTGGAGAAGTGGTGGAGGGCGAGGAGAGGATAGGACAATAGCTGGATTGTCACCATGGGAGAAAGGGTGGAGGGACATGGAGGCAAGGCGGCATTTGAGTCTGGACAAATGAAAGATGTGGGGTTTTCCTCTCAGCAGAGGTTCAAGTGGTACAACAAGTGCTGATGGAGGGTGAGATGAGGGGCCCCACTGCTGAACTGTTAGCATGGCCTGAAATTAGCCTTGAGAGATAAGAGTAACTGTGTGTATCTGTGTGTCTGTCTGTGTGTGTGTGTGTGTGTGTGTGTGTGCGTGTGTGTGCGCACACATGCATGTAACAGGAGAAAGAGATGTGTGTGCTTGTGGAAGGATGGAAAATGTAATTTGTTGACTAGTTTAGAGTTACCGTAATGCCACACAGTACAATTAGATAAGCTCAACTTTCTTGATAAATCAAAAGTATTCTTATGTTGAACTTTATAACTATAACAGCTTAAAATAACTAACGCTTACTATAAAAATTTGCTCTTATATACTGTTCAACTCTGTAACAATCATTAACTAATCTTTTCTGGACTGTAGCTAAGCTTAGGATGAGTAATGAGGATTTAAATAATAGGTCAGAACTTTAAGAGGTTAAACTGTTTACAGATTTGCTGTATTAAATGGTGCACTTATATAACGCTTTAATCCAAAGCGCTTTACACTGTCTCATTCACCCATTCACACACACACTCACACACCAATAGTAGCAAAGCTGCCATGCAAGGTGCTAACTTGCCATCGGGGGCAACTTCGGGTTCAGTGTCTTGCTCAAGGACACTTCGGCATGTGGAGTCATGCGGGCCGGGATTCAAACCACCAACCCTATGATTAGTGGATTAGTGGACAACCCGCTCTACCAACATAGCCACAGCCGCCCCACGTGTATTAATTGTGTTACCTTTTCTCCTGATGTATATGAGAGTTTCAGCATAATGCTAGGCTTGTAGTTCAGTTGGTGGACATTATGATAATTATTTAGACCATGGGAGTAACCACGCACTCTTGGGGGGAGGGGGGTTGACCCCCCTAATGTTGAGGAAATACCAATCTGTCCCCCCAATATACAGGAGAAAATATTTTATAGTTTTATGTTTATATCTATATGTTCCGCTTTAATTTTCCCTGCCAACGGATCTGTCTTTTCTTCATCGCTTCTATTTATTTTATTTATCTATTTATTTATGTCTATTCTTTTTTAATATATTCACGTTTGATAGGGAAAATCTGTCTCTGTGTGTGTGTGTGTGTGTGTGTGTGTGTGTGTGTGTGTGTGTGTGTCCCAATTGTACACTTGGTTCCGCCCATACTCAGCGCAAGTTCGGTGATGGATTTTAGCAGTTTCCCCATGCTGTGGGAGCTTCTATCACTCAGAAACCACGTGAATTCAAACAGTAACTGTAATCCTAAAACTATGTTCTAAATATTAACGTTTTCAGTATAAAATTTTGCAAGTTTGGCCGCGCGCGGGGTGGCGCTTGGGAACCCCCTCCACATGTCCAAGCGCTTGGACCCCCCAACGCCCTTGATTTAGGCTACTTAATTTTACTTTAAACTGAATACCATATTAAAAGACAGCAACACACTTTAGTTAATCACCACAAATGTGAGATGGCAATGTGCACCACTAATTTTGATCATAACATAGCAAAGAACACAGAAAGAGAAACAGGAAGTGAGAGGATGATACGGAAAAATGTGTCATGCTTTATAGATAGTTAATTGTGACTAGGAGCATTTATAAGCAAAACCCTGACAATCACATGAGAAGCCCAGGGCCATGCAGAGGGACAGAAGAAAGCAGGCAGGGTTCGAGTCAGGAAAACACATGTGAGAGATTAGGTAGGAAAAGGCAGAGCAAGTCACTGGGAGAGAGAGAGAGAGAGAGAGAGAGAGAGAGAGAGAGAAGAGCAGGGTAGTGAAACAGAAGAAACATGGGACAAGAGACATCTTCCTTAGTGTTTGATTTCCTAGAATAAGGAGAGTTTAAACCCTGGTCTCTCTCTCTCTCTCTCTCTCTCTCTCTCTCCCAGTGACTTGTTGCCCCGTCCCACTCACCCCACCCCCCAACTCAAGCACTGTTACCCTGCCAGGGTGATTAGCAATGTACAAAGCCACCAGCCACATCAAAGCTGTCCTGCAATGTTGCATAGTGGTCACTGTTACCAAGGCTTAGTGAAAATACTAGTATACACATACTGCATGTTCCGCTATTGTAACACAGGATGTAGAAATTATTCTGCCCACCATTAGTAAACAATGCTTTGTCACTTAATTCTCTGCGTGAAACACTGAAGCTAATTTTACTAATGAAGTTAAAACAAACATGATTTCACAAACCATCTGTGTGCTGGTGATCACTAAGAAGTGTACATTTATATTACTATAGACTGAATATAGATTTCATGATTGTGAAACAGATGTGTCTTCTGATCTGCTCATAACACTTGTATAGGTACAGAGCTGGTGAAGAAATGACAGAGTAAAAAATGCAGTAAACCAGATTGTAATCCATAATATGTATCAGCTAGTTAATTTTAAAGCATATTATATAAATTTGTCAGTAGCTACAGTAAAACTAATACAGTTATTTACAGTCATAGATTCAGAGCAGAAAACAAGCACAAGTGAGTGTGACTGTTGAGAGTTCTTTGACCCAGTTATTTACAAACTCCAAACTGAGACTCCTGGCCTTTAGACTGATCCGAAAGGAAATAAGGCTCTGTGTGCAGAAATGAGAGCAATCACATGAGTCTAGACCCCTCACTAAGTACTCTGTCCACACACACACACACACACACACACACACACACACACAACAACACACACACACCACAACCCTGCCTGTGTCATCCTAAAGGAATCTCTTTAATGAATGCCTATTAAAAACAAAGCAGATCCCAGAGCTTCCATCGCACTTCCTGTCTCCCCTGGACTGACGCTGAGCAGACCGACCCAATGTCTCATTTTTCTGTCTGGGACAAAAAGGTCATAGCATGGGAAAGTCTTCAACTCTCCCTGATAAACAAAATATGGGAAAAAAATAAGTCTAATAAATCTTTTCAGCACCATTATGTACTCACTATAAACACTATGAGATTTGCATATACGCCTGCTTTAAAGTGCTAAGTGAGGATTTTTGATTTGTTTATCAGCTGAATTTGGTGTAGGTTTCATGCTTATTGCAGTAGCTTAAGCATATTTATATGTTGTAATATTTTAAATAAAATGTGCATATTGATCAGAAGTGATAGCACTAGAATAACAACAACTAAAATGCATGAGGTGAAATAATAAAATCACATGCACTTGCGTTACTCAAACAAAACGAGGTCTTTAAAAGCAGTTTGTGGCAAGATTTCCCTGTTTCCTCCTCGTCACAGTTAGTGGGATAATTGGAAATGGAGGGGTATTAACTCCGATGGGATTAGTGGCGGGAATTAAATATGTTAATCCTCCAAAAAGGTAAATAGCCTTTGCAATACAATAACCAATTTCCAGAATCTCCCCCAAGGACATGATTGTCTTTGAAGCAACATGGTCTTGAGTGTTCCAGAAAGTTCCCAAGGTCATCCCCATGGTGCAGGCAGCCACGCTGCCCCTCGGCCGACTTCTAACCTGTTCTTCAAATGCCTGCATTCTGCACATCATTACTCTCTCTCCCTCCAGAGAACACTTAGTGCCATGTGTTCATCTGCCACCTAATTATATCACCCAGCTGAATGTCATGGAAACATAACTTTGGAATACAATGCGTAAAGCATGTATAAGTTTCTCTCTCTCTCTCTCTCTCTCTCTCTCTCTCTCTCTCTTTTTGTTGGTGTGTGTGTGTGTGTGTGTGTGTGTGTGTGTGTGCATGTGTGCCTGTGGCTTTATAAAGCTGCTAAAAATTATACCATGTCAAGAGAATGGTATAAATAATGTAATGTAAGTGCCTTTGCCACTTTTAATGTTTTGGCATGACATATAATACATGCTGAATAAAAAGTATTTGAGACATTGTTGTAACTAATGTTGGCATAAAAAGAAATTGCACAAAAAGAAAACTCTCACTTAGATGAAAGTACATTTTATGTTAAGTTTTATATGCACTAAACTGTGTAAAAGCCACTGTCTGGGCCTCTAAAGAAACCATCGTTTTAGCTTGTGCCTCTAAAGATAAATGTGTCCAAAGAAGGGAAACATTAAATGAGAAGTCAATCACTGAAGAATGTTGACCATAAAAACCACAGTCAAATTCAATAATGCCATTATTGCACACTTACAATCTGCAGAGGCTGCTTTCTCCTTTCTCAGATGCCATACGGTTTTCTGAGCAAC
>JAFFST010051325.1:65350-72850 GCA_022414735.1 Noturus placidus | reverse complement strand
AATTATTTAGCTGACCAGTTTTCAATAATTTGTTTGTTGTAGAGTGTTGTCGGACTACTGTTTGTATTTAAACTTTAATGTGGCCAATCCCCAGTAGATTTATTCATTTCACAGGGGGCAAATTGCTCTTCCCTCCAAAAAAGGGTCTTTTGCAATCAAACAAATTGTTCCTGTTTATGTTCCGTATCCCTTGGAAGAAGGTTACTCGCAGGGGTCACAATTTTAATTAGCCAGTACTTGAGACCAATAACAAACTCATTATTTGCTAAATGTTTCTCACAAGCTGAGAAGATCCGGTTAGGGGACACAAGAAAGAGGTGTATTAAGCATTTATTCACCCTTTACAGCCAGCCCCCCCCCCCCCCCCCCCCCCCCCCCCCCCCCGCCCCCACACACACACACCATGTGCCAAAGCTGAACAGTGATGCTCCTGCAGACTGTCCCCGGTAAACTGTGTTTTTTTTACAAAATCTATTGGATACATTATTGTATCTATTTGCAGAGCTCATCACAGGTTTTGAAATCTGCATCGAGAAATAACAGCTAAATGCTACCACAAAGAATCATTCATCTGAATTAGTCTAAAACATCAGCACGAGTTTGAGTTAGTTGATAAAATGTGAGATCTTATTTTCTTATACACGTAGTAAATTATACATAATATACCTCTATATAATTTTGGATTTGTAGTGCAATATATAGTTTGTTAATCTGCATCTAGGCATTGTACTAGTGGCAATACCAATATCATAGAAAACGGATATATTCAAATGAGCCATCTAAAATCCTGAGATGATTGAGATGTAGCAGTGGGAAGTGTTGCTGAGTTTCACATGTTCTCCATGCATCTAAGTGGGTTTCCTCTGGGTTCTCCGGTTTCATCCTATGGACAAGTATATTGGCTACTTTATATTGCCCCAAGGCATGAATGTGTGTGTGAACGTGTGTACATGGTGTGCCATGGTGGACTGCCATGCCATCAGGGGTGTGTTCCTGCCTCACACCCAATTTTCCCTGGATAAAGCATTTACAGAAGATGAATGAATGAATGAATGAATGAATGAATGAATGAATGAATGAATGTGTTCTGTGAGCATTCTGCTCAATAAAGGTTCCAGGTACATATTCTGTAGGTTTTTTTTTTTTTTTTTTTTTGATAAATCATAGCAGTGACATAATAATTAATGAATCAATCAGTAATTTTGGACATTTTAATGCAGATTAACTTTAATATTGACATCAATTGTTCACCAACTTGTTTTAATATATTGCACTGCTTATTGCCATCACAATGTTTAGCAGTTTAATCGCAATATGCTATTTTTTTTTGTATCTATTAGTCTCACAAATAGATCAATTACTGCACTGAATAATATTTAAACACAATTTCTAACCATAGCAAATCTTTTTCAACATGGCAGCTACTACATAAAACTAATAAACGAAGAAAATAATTTCACCAAGCAAGTAAAAATAAAATTAATCTATGTAACAATATTTAGGAGAAGCTTTATGTCATTGGAAAGTGTTCTGTCAGACTGTATTCAGTGGTGAAAATATATTTTTTCATCCAATGTGTTTCTCATTGCACCTGTGTGACCAAGTGTAGCATCTGTCTGATGTATAGCATGTGAGGATGGAGGACTAGAGGGCTAGAGGCTGATAGAATACAGACATGCCTTCCTGTTACTTGTCTTTCTCCCGTCTCTTCAGAGCATTCACAGGAAGTGGGGGTGCAAGGGGGAGGGAAGGGTGGCGGAGCTTCTTCCTGTTTTGCTTGGTTTTCTCTACATTGTATGCAGCGTAGTGCCATCTGAGGCCAGCACTGTGTTTTATTTCTTAGCCATGTCCAATCGTGTTCAACTGTCTAAAAACATGCCTCAAATGTCGATTAAGAGACCAGATGACTCACTTTCCCCCTTTCAGAGAACTTTGACTTTTTGCATTCTCTCTCTGCCAGTCTCACTCATTTTCTTTTTCTATATGCCTCTGATCATTCAGCTTTAATAGGCCATGTACTATATACCAACAGTCAAGCCACATACCATATTCTAAATATATTGTGTGCATAGCTTCATGGACATACAACTTGGAGATCATATATCCACATATAGACACACATTTGGTTATGCTAAGCAGAATCAGTATAATAAATCTGTCATGTCAGTGTAATATGTATAGTTTAGACACGTTGCTGACTCTCACAGAGTTAAAAGTATTTTGTTATGATTGTGAAAGAGGCAGTTTGGTCTTTGATTGGGCTTTGTTTGAACAAGTTTCCAAATGAACATGGGGCAAACTGAACTAGACCTGTATCCATCACTCCCTCTCCTTCTGCTGTTCCCTGAAGAACTTAGCCAAACATGGGCACTGCAAAAAAAATCTGGCTGCCAGAAAAGGTTACACTTCTAATTAAGGGTTTTCCACTACGTCCTTAATTCCAAGTCAACCGTCAGCTCAGCATGATTGGTATAAATCTTTTTTCTTTTTTTTCCTCCAAGGTTGTGTTAGAGGGTCAATGGTTTATGAGGGTGGGGATTTGCTTGTTCATTTAAAAGGCCATTGATTATATAATTTGGCCAAGCATGTCAGAGACACAGCTATGGTGTTGAAGAGAAGGGCAAGGTGGAGATGAATGCTTCGATCAAACTGAAGGAAACTGCATTACATTCTCACGGCCTGTGAGTCTGGTGGAGATTCTACCTCAACATCCATACCTGTAATCAGAGATTGGGCCTCAATTACTTGTGTAATGTATGTTTCAACACGTCTCAATCTGAGATCATATCTCTAATTAAGGTCAGGCCGACAGAAACAGGGGTTGGACTTGGCAGCTCGATCTGTCTGTAAGGCAATTAAGGAGTGTGTGAGCAGTAAGGCCACAGTCACTGAAGCAAAATAAACGGGAGTGAGAGGAAATGGTCAGCATTAACAGGGGGCCCCAATAAGAAGATGAAATGCAAAATGGTGGTGTGTAATTGATGTGTTCCTCCTGAAGAACCCTCTTTGCTGTTAACATATGCAAGGGGGGCTAATTGTTGCCAGATAGTTCTACATAGCTTGACAGATGTTGATTACTGTAAGTCTGTACTTAAATAATTACAACTAAGCATGTTAGGAAATCACTAATAACATAGAAAACATACAAACAAGCAAGACACTGCTTTTTTGTATGTTAAACATAAAAGCTCACATAAAAGTTTCCCAAATATTTTACATCTATTACTTACAATTTCTTTAAGATGCCCTCTGCAAGCAATTATATGGCTGATATTGACCCAAACCTTTGAGTCGTCAAATACATTTAAAGAGTTTAGAATACAAAAATGTGTTAAGTAATGTGACTGCATGTCAAAACAGGTATAATGTAGCACTAATGTACAATCTATGTCCAAAACTATATGGGAACCTGACCACTCACACTCCTATGTGTTTGTTGAACATACCATTCCAGATTTAGGCCCCTTTTTGCTGTTATAATAACTTCCACTCTTTTGGGAAGGCTGTTGAGTAGATTTTGGAGTTTGGCTGCAGGGATTTGTGCTCATTCAGCCATAACTGTATTACTGAGTTCAGGTGAGTGAGGAGGCCTGGGGTACAGTCAGCATTCAAGTTCATCCCAGAAATATTCAGTGTGGTTTAGATCAGTGGTCTGTGCAGGCCACTCATGTTCTTCCACGCCAACCTTAGCAAACTATGTCCTGATTGATCTCACTTTGTGCACAGGGGCATTGTTGTGCTGGAACAGGTCTGGGCCTGTTCTATACAATTGTGTGCTTTCAACTTTGTGGCAAGTGTTTGATGGTCAGGTGTCCACATACTGTTATGCTGGCCATAAAGTGTATACAGCAAGCATGCATGTATTTAAATACTTGTGGGTCATGTGGAACAAAATGGAAAACTACGAACAGACCACAAAATCCTATTGGTGTGTTAAATGGACCACATAATTACATTACTCCCACACTCATCATGCTGTTCCCCTGTAGCTTCATGGCTGGCTTATTAGAGATCTGGTTTTGGATCTCTCAAATTTTGCTCTGTAATATCTATTCTGTGCAAAGCTATACAAACCACTTTGAGCTTACTTGAATTTACTTGAACTGTTGAACTAAAACAGAGACAGAACTCCACAGCTCACAATCTGGGAGGAAGCGCACTACCCAAATCAAGTAATGATGAGCTTGGTAATTAGCTAATGAGTTAAATTACGTGCATTAAATCATGGTGTGTTAAGTTGTAATGCTGTGGTCCTCCCACACTGGAAATATGACACTCCTGACTGGAGGCCAAGGCTGCTCAACCTAGGCTACAAAGTTCAGGCTTCCAAACATAATATAATACAATTGATTTGGATATTAAAGTACTTCTGAAATGTTTGATTAGGTTTATAAAAACATACTCTATAATGAGGTTTGCTCTCAAAGTGAATTAGCCTGATCCAAAGTCAGAAGTCATGAAGTCAAGAAACTAAGATAAAGAACAGCAGGTTTAGCAGAGTTACTCCTGACTGTACCTCCATCTATCCATCCATCCATCCATCCATCCTCAACCGCTTATCCATAATCGGGTCGCGGTAGTAGCAGCTCCAGCAAGGGACCCCAAACTTCCTTTTCCTGAGCCACATTAACCAACTCTGACTGGGGGATCACAAGGTGTTCTCTGGAAATATAGTCTTTCCACCTAGTCCTGGGTCTTCCCCGAGGTCTCCTCCCAGTTAAATGTGCCTGGAACACCTCCCTGGGGAGGCGCCCAGGGGGCATCCTTACCAGGTGCCCGAACCACCTCAACTGACTCCTTTCAACGCAAAGGAGCAGCGGCTCTACTCTGAGTTCCTCTCGGATAGCCGAGCTTCTCACCCTATCCCTAAGGGAGAGGCCAGCCACCCTCCGGAGAAAACCCATTTTGGCTGTTTGTACCTGCGATCTAGTTCTTTCGGTCACAACCCAACCTTCATGACCATAGGTGAGGGTAGGAACAAAAATTTCCCGGTAGATCGAGAGTTTTGCCTTCCGGCTCAGCTCTCTTTTTGTCACAATGGTACGGTAAAGCGATTGCAATACCACTCCCGCTGCTCCGATTCTCCGGCCAATTTCCCTCTCCAATGTCTCCTCACTCGTGAACAAGACCCCGAGGTACTTGAACTCCTTCACTTGGGTTATGTTCTCATTCTCTACCCGGAATAGGCACCCCGTCGGTTTCCTACTGAGAACCATGGCCTCAGATTTAGAGGTGCTAATCCTCATCCCAGCCGCTTCACACTCGGCTGCGAACTGATCCAATGAGTGCTGGAGGTCACAGATCAATGATGCCATGAGGACCACATCATCTGCAAAGAGCAGCAATGAGATCCTCAGGTCACCAAACCGCAAGCCCTCCCCACCATGACTACGCCTCGATATCCTGTCCATGAATATCACAAACAGGATTGGTGACAAAGTGTAGCCCTGGCGGAGACCAACACCCACCTGGAACAAGTCTAACCTTTTTCAGAGCATCCGAACACAGCTCTCGCTTTGGGAGTACAGCGATCGGATAGCCCTAAGAAGGGAACCCCTCACCCCATACTCCCTCAGCACCTCCTATAGTAAACCCAGTAAATGGATAGGCATACTCCCAGGAGCCTTCCAAGATCCTTGCGAGAGTAAAGAGCTGGTCCATTGTTCCACGACCAGGACGGAATCCGCATTGTTCCTCCTCAATCCGAGGTTCGACTATCAGCCAAACCCTTCATTCCAGCACCTTGGAGTAGACTTTACCAGGGAGGCTGAGAAGTGTGACACCCCTATATTTGGCACACACACTCTGGTCCCCCTTTTTAAACAAGGGAACCACTACCCCGGTCTGCCACTCCTCAGGCACTGTCCCCGACATCCACGCAATGTTAAATAGGTGTGTCATCCAAGACATCCCCTCCACACCCAGAGCTTTCAACATTTCTGGACGGGCCTCATCAATCCCCGGGGCTTTGCCACTGTGTAGTTGTTTGACTACCTCAGTGACCTCAACCACGGAAATGTACACCACTGATGTACCTGTCACATTTAAAGTATGCATTTTTTTTTCTTATCAGTGTATAAATGCCCTGTCATTTTACAAAATGTCTTTCAGATGTTCAACTGAATGTAGTAGTTAACTCCTTATAAACATTAAATACTAATACAGGGTTCTTAAACTCTCTAAAGTACAACTCCAATTCCATAAAAGTTGTAAATTGTAAATCCATGTAAATAATGCCATGATTTACACATATCATAAACCCATATGTTATTCACAATAGAACATAGAAAATAAATCAAATGTTTAAACTGAGTAAATGTACAATTTTAAGAAAAAATCCCAAAACAAGGTAACTTTGAATTTGATGGCTGCAACATGTCTCAAAAAAATTGGGACAGAGGCAACAAAAGGCTGGAAAAGTACGTGTTACTAAAATTTTCATATGCAGTATGAAATACTGCTCATAAAGGTATGTCTGTCCTTGGGCACCTCTGATGAGCCCATTTCTGTAAAAACGTTTGATCTGTTCTTCAGTGGTGAAAGGTGTTGGCAGGGAACCATTATAGGTTTGGGGATCTTTTTTTTGGTTGGCTAGACAATGAAGGGTTACTCTACCATGTATAGTCTATTCTATAATTTTTTATGGTTTATGGTATAAAAATGTATAATAGCTATAATTAATCACATTTTTATGGATTTACTATAGAGGGCTCTTAAAGTTTGGTATGAACATGCACAACCCTAACACGGCCTCTCTGGGGTTGAGTTAATTATTTTTTTTTTGTTTGTTTTTGAAACTTCAAGTCAAGGATTGGCTGATTCTACTTAGTATTTGAGTTGGGGTTTAGATTTTTTTCAAGTTCTCTTCCTGGAAAAAATTCTGGACATGATTGTCCATCCTTTATCAAACAAACATCAGCCTTGTATTATTATTTCATATAATAAAGCTAAAATCTGTGCAGTAATTCAGTGTTTCACTTTAATATCAGTATTGGGTTGCTGTCATGTGCATAACAAATGTAAACAACAGTCTAAATTTAGTAAATTGTGAACCATATTTACTGCAGGTTCTTATGGTTATTAACCGTCAAAATATTTACCTAAAATGGTGACAAACAAACAAAAGGTACAAATATATACCCCACTGAGAAGCAGCAATTGTGTATTAAAGAATGTTAAAGCCATGATTTGTACCACCATTATTTTTTGCAGAATGTGTGTGAAGTTAAGAACTATATTTAATCAGTCTGCAGTTTATTTACATACATACATATAAGCAGATTAGTCTAGTTATGTATCCAACAAACATACATGCCACACATTAAGGTGCGGTGACTTTCTTTCCACCTGTAAAAGAATTGCTGATGTTTGGTAATTGCAATGTCCCAGTTTACTTTTTTCTGTTTGCAGGCTAATCCTGTATGAGCAAATACTGACTGTATCAATATACAGTCAACACCCATTCAAAAAGACGATACTGTAGGTTACATTTATATATAT